>OY744476.1:104456747-104660965 GCA_963556175.1 Tipula confusa | reverse complement strand
ATACGCTGTATAATTAGGGGCTGCATTAAGAAGTTTTTAGGCCCTAGGCACACCGTCAATTTAAGATCCTTCTCAACATATGTAATAGTGATTGATTGATCGATTGACTGATTTAGAATGTACGGCCAAACATTAAGCAGGATATCCCGGAAAGCGGCGATCCCACCGTACAAAAAATAATTTTTCTAAACATTCCATCGAATAGTATAGATGCCGAAAAGAAAACATGCAATTGTGAAATTACATTAAAATTTCCGTTATTTTAAACGAACTTTCAGCAGCAGCAACACCGATTAAGTTTAATGAGAACACGGAAGAAATTCGGGTCACAAATTGAAAGCATTATCATTTGCCTTGTCCACAGAAGTTTTTAATATATGTATATGCTAAGACTTTCTATAAATAATAGAAAACGCTTATATAGATACGATTTTAAAGATCTATCCCTAATGCCGGGCTAATATCGGGTATGGCGTTTTATTTCTTAAACTATGTACCGTCTGACTTTATTACCCATCAGATTAATAAATTTATCACAAATAAGTTAATAGGTTGGCATGCTGACTTATATGTGCCCTAACAAATGGATCGAATTCCGATAAAAATTTAAAGCTCTAATGTAGTTTCCACTGCCCTCTTTATTAGATTTTTGATTTTGACAGCGAAAAGCAAATGCGTTGGAAATCAGGAATGTAATGGTTGCTACGATCATTTTTACGACTTCTATCAAGTTTGCTGTTGCTCACTGTCAGGATTTCTAATTAGAGATTAATTTCTGCTCACTTGTTTCGAAGTGGAAATTAAAGAACGAATAGATGACATATGTTTCGATGAGTTCTCATGTTTCGATAGTTTCTACATAATTTTTCTCCTATCGCAAGTTTCTTGTAACTGCAAGGGTCATGTAACTTTTTATTGCTATAGAGTAAAGTTTGCATACATAGCATTATACTTTTTGATTAGTTTGTATATATACACAAACAAATCACGTTGTAATTTTACACTGTTCTCATTTATGTAAATGCACTTCTGTTTAAGCTCCTATTTATTTGTCTGGTTCCTCCGACTGACATCAACTTAGATGAATTAAGATAACCAAAACTAGGTGATTGGGTAACTATAATAAAGTAATCCTGCATTGTTGAATTTATAGTTTCTGGCCATCGAGCGATATCGTTTAAAAAGTCACAACAACTGTCGACGAAATGGTTGTTAGATTATGTAATAAATTGACTCGCATCACATTCACTCTAAACAAATATAGTTGCCCACTAGTAAAATTAAATGGTGTAAGTATCTTTCAACAAACAATGGTTAAATACTTAGGTTTACACCTTGGCCAAAGGCTAACATGGAAAAATCATATAGCAGCAAAGCGTAACCAAATAAAAATAACTTTTTCGAAAATGAACGGTACAATAGGAAGAAAATCAAAATTATCTTTATGCAATAAAGTGTTACTGTACCCAGTGATAATATGGACCCATGGAATTCAGTTATGGGGATCTACCAGCGCATCAAATAGAGAACTCTTGCAACGAACGCCCCATGGTATATTCCAAACCATGGTATATTCCCCATGGTATATTAATACACGATGACCTTGGTAATAAAACCATTAAAAAAACTATCAGAGAGTTCATGACGAAATATTGCTTAAAACTACAAGTGTATCCCAACGAATTGGCCAGAGGTATACCAAAACAACAAAGGATTTAAAAGGGTAGATGCATTTGCACTTATGAATCTTTAATTTAAATAATTTGAATATGTGTGGTTAGACTTAAAAAATTGTAATAACTTTAGCTTATAAAATTTGAATACTTCTAGTTAGTTTCTTTTGTAGAAAGATTCAAGAATCAGGCCATTGGCACTATTATAAAAAAATAAAATAAATTAAACAAGCTTAATATTTGCCTTATATTTGTAATAAAATAACATCCACTTCTTTTGTTTTAATGACATGCGCCGGTAACGAAATTTTCTTTGTTTTTTCTAGTCGATCGCGGTCTTCCTTTATTTTTCTTTGGACTACTAGATTTTATTTTTCATTTTACTTCGAACAATCAAAAATTATAACCAATGAATAAGAAAACTTTTTAGTTTTACTTATTAATACCCTAACTAACCAAAAATTGTGGTGATAAAATTTATTATCACTTTATCGATATGAAATATGAAAAAAATTCAAATTATTAGTATGGAAAAATGTCAATTCGCGTAATTCCAATTTGAAATTAAAGAGCACTAAATGTCACCTCATCAGTCAGCTGGACCAAAATGATTACCAAAGCTTTTAATACCTCCAATAACATTTCCAGCAAAGGATGAGGAGTGATTTTTTTCTACATCGCTAATATGCTAACTGTAAGTCAGACGATGGTTTCCTTATCTACATTAATCAGATTTCCTAACTTGTATGAAATGTGCCAAAGAAGTTTTGCATAGACAAATTAATGATCATTGCTTATAAATTTAAAAACAGTCGACCGATATGTCCGGTATTATAAAGTCATTAATTTTAGTGATATCTTAGACGGGTGAGTCCATGTTTCAAAGTGGACATTTTTATGAGTAATGACCTTTCTACATTGTAATCATAGGCCACAATATGTTAACAACAATAGGGTAATCAATAGCAAAGAATGGTCGATAGTTGCTATAGCAATGATTATAGCTAGGCAGGTTCGTCATCTGTGTGGACGAAGCTATAATTCATTTAATTATTGACTGATTTAAATCCAAAACTGCATAATGTCCAAAAAGAAAAGCTATAACAAAATATTATATCCAATGTAAAGCAATTTTTATTCTAGAGACACATTATCTACAAGTTTTGTTCATCAAATTGCTTGGACATCGAGTTCTAACCGATACTGTTTTATGGCTAGGCCGATACCATCAAACACTGCTGGTTCAGCGCCTGCAAGTTTTTGATACCAATCATTAACTTAATATTGTTGAACGTTAGCGATGGTGTCTTTCTGTTTTTAAGGTAACCCATTTGCCAATTCGTAAAATATTTTAAACAAATTTCATGAGTTACATAATTATTCAGTTGTAGGATCAATAATTATTTTTTTCACCTTTTTTAAATTATAATCCTTTCACACATTCAAAATTAATACAGTCCATATGGCTGTTTGTAAATCAACATTATACTGTGAGAAGCCATTTCGCAATAAAATTTCGTAAATATTTGGCATTTATAATTTGTAAATAATAAATTTTAATATTATTTTAATTAAAATATTTATTTAAACAGACAGGTCATTTCACAATATATGTATTCATTTTTTTAATATGTTTTAAATATTAAATTTTTTTTTTTTATAGTCTTTGAAAATTTTAATTCCAAACAATAAAAAATAAAAATAATTTTACACATGTGATTTAAAAAATTTGTATTCATTTGATGAAAATTTTCACATTAATAAATTAATTAAAATTAATACTGTATTTAAATAATGTCAATGTTGAAAACATATTTTTATTATGTTGATGCGGTTTATTAACATTGTGTTGGCGGTTGTTGGTACAAAATGTGGTTTTCCACACTTAAAGATATAAATGTGATGGCTCCAGGACAATAATAAAATAAATTGACTGATTCAATTTAAAATACAAATTAAATTTTGAGCTTTGGTTCATATGTTGGGGACACAGAAATCGATTGAAATATCCTTAAAAAAAATCACCAAAATTGTATTGCTTTTGTTAATAATCATCATGAAGCGTTCGTAACAGTAGGGAATAAAAAATAATAATTTTAAATGCTTGTCACTTTCAACAGATTTAGAAATAATTTCAAATATACAAAAACCTTCTATGTTAACCATATCCCTCAACACTGCTCGAATAAGAATTTAAGAAAAATTCGTAACCCGAACTATAAAAGAAAATTATATGCCTTTTGCTTTTATTTTTCACTTTGCTTTTTATTTTTTTATTTTACTTTCTAATAATTTTTACGGATTTCTTGTTTTTCATTCGTGCACGGTATTCACAATAAACCATAAAATGTCCCACACAGAAGTTTTAATTTAATTTATTATATGGTGCTTTAATTAATTTGGGTGCAAGGCTAAATGTTATAATGTACGATAGAAATGACCTTCATAATATTAGTGAAGGATTCCTTATACCGGTTTCTTAAAGTGTATTCTGGTTTGTATACAAACAAAATCTAATAGGTCATAGTGAAAAAAACAATTTTAACAAACGTCGAAATCCTCAATGCCAATTTATACGTACAAATCATCCCAATAATACATGCATGAAGTAAGTCTCCAAAATTATCAAAATGCATAAATTGTGCAATAAAATTCGTAATAGTGGTTCGACTTTGATAAGTGATACTTTAATCAAATGGTCTAGACAAAAGCTCAATCTATTCTGCAAAGTTTTCTTTCATTTCCATAAATTATTTGCCAGTTTAGAAACCAGGCAAGAGTTCCACCCACAATATGCAAAATTTGCGAAATAAAAATTTGCATAAATTATTTTCAAACATAAAAATCTGGCCTAAAAAATTATCAATTTTCACAAATTGGGCAATTGAGATCCATCTTTGGCAGGCGCCGAGTTCGACATCTGCAATGATGGCTTCTTTGGTTAGAGATCGACTTGTCTTATTCCGAATGTCCAGAATGATACAAAGATCATGCTTGGTATTAACTTCGTTGCTGCCATGTTGTACAGTTCTGGTCACAAATGACATATAAAAAAACGGTTTATTATATTATTACTTATTCACCAAGGTTACCCCATATTGTTGCTAGTGATAATTCAGTTCATCTTTAAAAGTCTAATTCGATTCCTATGGCATTTGTTTTTTTAGGTTTTAACATCGAGGTTAGGTCCTATACGACGTAGCATAAACACAATTGGTCCGCAGTCTTACAACAACAAATATACTCTCCACTTACTACCTACTGGAACCAATTCAAGCTTTTAACAAAGCAGTTGTATCCCCAATACTCAACCTACTGAGGTCTAAAAGCAGATGTAGTAAAGTTTCCTCTTCCTCCTCCTCCTCATCTCTACAACTTCTATGATAATCATGCAAGAAAACACCCAGTTTACTCGCATGCTTCCAAATGAGGCAGTGTCCAGTGATGACATCCACTATTTTACTAATATTGCACCATTGCATGGATATTAGTTGGTTAGATCTGATAAAGTCTAGTGTAGGCCAAATTTGCTGAGTAATTACACATGAGGCACAATTTTCCCATCTCTTGTTTCTGATTTTATAAGCTTCTTCCCTTAGGAGTAGTTTACACAAGGCAAGCGGTATTTCCGTATCAGTGAGGCATGGCAAAATGCTACAGGAGGTGCCCTGTCGAGCGAATTTATGAGCTTTTGAATTTTCCGTTATATTGAAATTCCCTGGGAGACAATTCCGGGCCGCTTTCGACGTGATAAGTCCTGACTGCAGAACTCTAATAGCAGCCTGACTGTCCGTAAAAATGCCAATATCCGTAAAAGTTATTACATTATACTTCATCTAGTCTATGGCGTCTTTGATTACGATGAACTTCACCTGAAAACACTACAGTGATCAGGCAGGTAGATAAAAGAGAGGTTTAAATTTAGTTTATTGCAGAACACCCTACAACCGACTTTGCTGTCAGTTTTCAATCCATCCGTAAAGAAGTTATTCATACCGGGATTCAGAACTGCTTCAATCGCCCGGTCCTTTCTAAGAAATTTAACTTCGATGCAGGATGTTGGGATGGCATAGTCAATAGTTTTGGGGATTCCCTTATTTATTAGAATCGATGAGTGTTCCTTATTAATACAGTTACATAGAGAAATTGATCTAAGCATAATAGCTGTACACGAAGCCATTTGATTAGCTAAGATATCAAGAAGAACTAGATAAAGGAGAATCTCTAATACCTAAGTTGAAGTGGTCCTGATTGCACCACTAATACACAGGCAGACATTTATTTGAACCTTCATCAACAGATTTTGGTTTGCCACTGTATTTAGAGCTGTCCACCAAACTATAACTCCGTAGAGTAGAACAAGTCTAACAAAAGAGGTGCACAGAGGTGCCAATGTACGATGCGATCCTTTCTCAATGGCATTCTTACAGGAGTATAGCGCAACAGTAGCTTTCTTTACTCTTTCCAAAATATTAGGCTTCCAATTCAGTTTGTTGTCCAGAACAAGACCCAAGAATTTTACTTTATCGGAGATTTTCGAACCAACTCCTCTAAGAGTGGGTGGGTCAAAAAAGGGAAGTTTATACTTCCTGGAAAAAATAACCATTTCAGTTTTAAGTGGATTAACATTTGGACCGCACCTGCATGACATCTCAAAGGGTAATTGAATATTTACCGAAAATACCAATTACAACGTCATCCGCATAAGCAACCACTTTGAAACCCTCCCCCTTCAAGTTTATTAAAAGGCCATTTATGGCCAAATTCCAAAGGAAGGAGATCATACACCACCCTGCGGTGTACCTCTACACGCACATTTCCGAAGGGATGCCTCATCAATATTAGCTAAATATTAACCACTGAGTTAAAAGGCCTAAGGGCTATAAAAATTAACCTTTGATTCTGTCCATTTGTTTGGAACATGTCATAGTTCCAGGCTACTTTTCAAAATAATTTAAAGCGAGAAAACCACTAAGTTACTGGTTTGTTGGATGTCGGTAGGAGTAATGCCATCCAGACCTGTTGATTTAAAAGGTTTACTGACAGCAAAATGTTCCTCCTGTTGACCTTTTTCCCAGCGGGATCAGTAGCCCTATTGATTTTAGGCAGAACAAACGGCGATTCAGGACATCTCAGGAAATGAGTTTCCAGTAGGAGCTCCAGACATTCTGCCTCCATTGTAGGCCAGATACCAATCGGTCATTGTAGATAACTTGGAATGGAAGGACAAGTAAATAGAATCTTACGTAGCCTAGCTGCCTCAGACGACTCCTGTATGTTATGTTATCACAAAATAGTCTCCAAGTTTTGCTTATGGCCTTTCTTAATTCGTATTTATATGATTTGAGGACTTCTTTATGGGACCCCAGTCCACGCCAGCCTTTGTTTTCTTCGTGACTTTGAAGAGCTTCTTGCATTTCAGCCATGTTACATGTAGCTCCCTCGACCACCATGGCGGAGAATTGTCTTGAGGCCTACTAATAGGACACGAGACTATAATAGCTTCATTGACAGCACTGGACACCCTGGTGACCAAGGCATCCAATTCCCGTGTTGATTAAGGAGATTTCGGGACCAATTCTGTTAAAGAGTTACCTAAAATTAATCTGAAGGTTTCCCATTTGGTTTTTTTTTTATTCCTAAAGGTTAGAGTTGTAGAATATTTCAAACCTAATCCAAATTGTAGATAGCAATTATCAGAAAAGGAGTGTTCTTCGGACACTTTCCAATTAACTATAGAAAGGTTAGTTCTTAGAATTTAATCAACTTTAGACTTGATTATCCAGATCGATGATACCCCAGATCGAGTGGTGTGAATTTACAAATTGACATCCACAATTAAGCTGTGTGGGTTTCCCCATCGTGCGGTAATTACGCTGAGACGAGCCAGAGGTTCTGATTGCTAACCTCAATGCTAGCTGCTACTACATCTGCATCGTTTTAATTGACAAGCAGAAAAATATTTAGTTTGTTCTTTGCAAGAATGCACGAACGAATCCTACCTTCGACCTGCATAAATAGTAATTAATAGTTACCAGCCCTAAGCCCAAGAACCCGATCCTTATTGATCCATGGTTCTTGAAACAAGACGATATCAATGTCATCCTCTATTACTTTGAGCATGAGCGCAGCTGACGCTGCTTTACAGTGATGTAGATTGGCTTGTATTAGCTTAAGCATCTTGCTGCATAAAAATTAATAGACACCACAGTAATGTCGGATCCTTCTGAATCTGAGGTTATTTAAAGATTGCAAAATTCATCCATTGATCCGAATAGCACGTTAATCAGATTTGACTCCTTTACTTCTTTCGTTTCTACAGTTTAAGGCTACTCGTCTAAAGGACACACATTCTCAGCCGAGATTCCGGGGAAAACGGAAGTACCCCCAACTGATTTTGATGTCGCTGATTTAGCAGCCCCATTCTTCTTATACATTTTCAGCATGAAAGCGCCAAAAACCATAGCTAACTAAGCCACCTGCCTTAGCCAGCAATGCCAGTGATTTGTGTCAACGACGATCACTAAAATAAAAAGAGGAAAAATAACAAAGAATCATATACGTATAATCAAATTGAAATTACACTTATCTAAAAACCTTATCACCAGCTGATACGTGTAATACTTGGAATCTACCATATTATAAATATTGTACGTCTGAATAGAATATATAGAAATTAGTTGTTCTTAATTAAGTAGAAATTTGTGTAACTTACCTTTATATTTCATATAGCAAATTTTCTATTTATATGAAAGAAAAAGATTATGGATTTATTATTATTATAATTAGCTATTAGTATTATATAAAATAGTTAACAAAATTGTTTGTTTATTTTGGAGAATTTGACATTTCTATAAAAACAAAAATAAACAGAAAAGCTCAAACAGACAAAAATAACGGATACAAAACCTGTTTCGAAATCGTATCGAAATTAGTCGCTTTAACTTCGGGACCGTAACACCAATATAAATATTTGTAATTGTCAATAAAAAAAACCAGAATGTTAATAACTCTTATTAACTGTGAAGAACCATTTTCATATAAACAAAAAAATTAAATTTAAAATAAAATATAAACTGTGAAAATTATACTTGCTGAGAAATTTTATTTTGTGAATGAAATAAAAAACAACTGTGACATTGGCGATAACTCTACGTCAAATTTGAAAATACATCTTTCCTGGATATCAAATTACATATATACATATTACCAGCAGCTATAGATCTAAAGGAAAAACTTGTGCAGAACCTGCAGACGGTAATTAATTTTGGAATATAGGTCTTTGATATTGTATCTCTATACAGTGACAACAAAAATTCTATTACATACGAGAATACAATCGAGTCCTTGGGTTACACATGGTCCTTCGAGCCGGATAGGTTTACGATTATATCAATTAAAACAGTGTGAGTAAATCATAAAAATAACAATTTACTTTACCTAAATATAATTACATAATATTTAATTGGTGGTCATTAAACCACGTAATATTATTCGCAACATCTCAGTGTGATTTTGTGATTAAAATTTGAGATTTAAAATGGCGGACCTTCGAGCACTAAAACGCATTCTGAAGAATTTAGAATCCGTTAATGCTCAAGCCAGTGCATTCGATCATGATGTTCATATAGGTGACATAAAAATGTGGTTAGCAATGTCGAATGACGAATGGAATGATCTGCAAGGTATCGAAAGGTCACTTAGCGGAAAATTCAATGACGCTCAATTAGAGATAGTTAATAAGATTGAAACGATATATTTTCAAACAAAACAAATCTTATATCAAAGTGAAATGAGTTTTGAAGAGGTGAATACGCAAGAAAATATATCAATAAATGATTTGATGGCAAATCATTTATTGATATACTCACTCAATTTGTTCGTGAATTATCTCTCTTAAACAAACGGGACAGTGAAGTGCGACTACCACGTGTCAATATACCTCCATTTATGGGAAACTATGCGGAGTTTCCCTCTTTCAAAGACCTGTTTGAGACTTCTATCGAAAAAAATTAAGGTAAGTCAAAGGTCCATAAATTACAATATTTAAAATCATTATTAAAGGGAGAAGCCTATAATTTGATTAAGCATTTAAGCGTAACGGAATCAAATTATAAGGAAGCTTGGGAAAAGGTAAAGGCAAGGTACAACAAACCAAAACATGTGATTTATAATTTAGTTAAACAGTTTATGGAACAACCGATATTGCAACAGAGCTTGACAAAGGGTCTTCGACATCTAACGGAGGTATCCGACGAAGTCATTCTCGGTTTACATGTTCTGGGAGAGCACGCTGAAAAAAGAAATATATGGCTAATTTATATTTTGACGCATAAACTGGATGCGGAATCTAAAGAAGTTTGAGCTCATGCTTCAGCTGGTCAAGATTGTCCATCTATTAACATGTTCATCGAATTTCTTAACAAAAGAAGCGACGCGTTAGAATGTATTAACTACACTCAAAGACAAAAGGCGCCAACATCCAAAAGGATCGATGCAATGACATCACAATCTATAGCACGAGGTTGATCTCCAATGTGCTCAGGTGTGCATTATTGAGGTCAGTGTAATGTTTATCTTAAATTGTCGAATATTGAACGCAAAGAATTCATTGTGAACAAAAAAGTTTGCTTCAATTGCCTATCCTCAACACACCAAGCTTTGGTTTGTCGATCAAAATATGTATGCTGAATTAGCAGAAGGAAGCATCATTTAACTTTACACCCTGACTCAAAGATAGAGATAAACGATGATGATCGAAACGAAATAAGGACATCGAAACACGAAAAGGCAACAGAATCTAACGTGTTTGTCACTATGAAATCTAGAAACCAGTCCAGGAATTTACAGCAAGCTATTTTACCAACGGCACAAGTATTAATCAAAGATAAATATGGACAAACTCAGCAATGTAGAGTTTTGTTGGATTCCGGTTCAGAATCATCATTCATGTCGGAAAAATGCGCTCAGAAGTTACAATTAACGCGTCAAAAGGCGAACGTCCATATCACAGGATTGATCTCAGGAAATATAACAGCATGAGGCAAACCAACGGTTAATTTACGATCATTACATGACCACAACGAAAAGGTAACACTAGAGGTGCTTATAATAAAACATTTACCTGCGCAAATTCCAAAGACAAAAATATACCTTGATAACACAGATTTTACTGCATCGTGTAATTTGGCTGATCCACAATTCAATATTCCATCTCACATTGACTTGTTGATCGGAGCTGATAAGTTTTTTGAAATTATAAAAAATAATCAAAAGCGATACGAATCACTAATTTTAAATGAAACTATTTTGGATGGATAGTTTCAGGACAACCACAATCAGTAGTTAATGATGAAATTAAAGCGTTCACCACATTTGTAAGTGACAACACTAGATTGGAAGAAACATTAAAGAAATTTTGGGAGATCGAAGACGCATCCTACAACTTCAATAAATTCATGCCAGAAGAAATGGAATGTGAAAATATTTTTATGAATACTCATAAAAGAACATCTGATGAAAGATAGATAGTGAATCTACCATTCAAAGAGAATCCAGATGAATTGGGTTATTCTTTACAAGCCGCGACTACTAGATTCAGGTCACTGGAGCGTAAATTAACAGTTAACGAAAAGCTACGTGAGGCATATATAGATCAAACGAGGGAGTATGTTAACCTGGGGCATATGTTTGAGGTACCAGCGAATTATAAACATAGTGAAAATTATTATTTGCCTCATCATGCCTTGACGAAGGAAAGCAGCAGTACAACAAAGGTTCGAATTGTATTCGATGGATCTAGTAAGACGAGTAATGGTGTCTCCTTGAATGACAAATTAATGGTAGGTTCAAAAATACAGCCAACGCTATGGGAGATCTTAATTAAATTTAGAACCAACAAAGTCGCATTGGTTGCCGATATAGAGAAGATGTATCGGCAGGTTTTAATATCAAAACAACATCAAAAATATCAAACAATTTTATGGCGAGAACGGCCAGTTGATACATTGAAGAGTTACCAGCTCACTAGGGTCACTTTTGGTCTCGTATCATCAGCTTTCCTTGCCATTAGGGCAATGCAACAAATTGCCATGGACACAGAAGATAAAGAAATTAAGCGGTGTATACTCAGTGACTTTTATGTCGATGATTTATTAACTGGAAGTGATGATGACGAACAAGCTGCTACATTAAAGGAAAAAATGATACGTACATTAAGGACAGGTGGATTTTGTCTAGGACAGTGGAAGTCAAATATAAGCTGGTTGTGTGATGCAATCGAAGAAGTACCGCCAGAAAGAGAAGGGGCGATCACCAAACGAAAGATTATTTCCGAAGCCTCCCGTTTATTTGATCCTTTAGGGTTCGTTTCACCATCTATTATTTTAATTAAAATATTATTTCAGAAGCTATGGTTCCTAAAATTAGATTGGGATGACAAATTACCAAATGAGATTGAAGAGGAATACGTCAAAATTCGAAATAATTTTGTGTGCTTGGAAAACATATCAATACCTATACAAATACACGGATTTGCGGATGCAAGCGAACTAGCTTACTGCGCAGTGATATATGGCAGAACAATTAACGAAGATGGAAGCATCACTACGCATCTATTGGCCTCAAAAACAAAAGTGGCTCCAATTAAGAAGGTTTCATTGCCGCGACTAGAACTATGTGCTGCTCAACTACTAACAAAATTAATGTTAAAACTCAAACAGACGCTAAATAGGGATGCAGAATATTTTGCGTGGACCTACTCGGAAATCGTGTTGGCTTGGCTCTCTACGTATTCAGTGCGTTGGAAAACTTTTATAGCCAATCGAACTAGTGAAATTTTAGAACCTTTTAACATTTTGTTAATTATGATTATAATCGACAGCTAATCATTTTTAGCTTCCTCCACACAACTGGCTAAGTTCCAGTTGTTGGTTGGCAACTCATGATTACCCATCCTAGCAGCCCCATGATCGTCTTTGCATTGCTTGGCTCAGCTGGAATCCACGCACGAGCTCTTGGCCTGCAAGGGATATCCTCAGGCGGAAGGATGTCAAGTTTGGCTTCAGACAAAACTTCACCTAAGCTACTGATCGCCTTCATATTTAGATATAGAGACCTTTGGTTAGCACAAGCGGTCAACTTGACATGGTTTCTGTACCAACCATCCTCCCGATATGTAGGAGCAACCCCAGGGTTTTCCCGCATTATTTACAAAAAAGGAAAAGCTCCTTCCACCTTCCTCCAATAAGCGGAAGTGATCCAACCTCTTGTGCTCTATCAACAACTGCTACAACCAGTGGATTGTTGAGAACCTCGCTGAAAGATCTAGTTGCATATGCCTTTAACTTTGACTTTTTAGCGGTCTTTTGCGATTAGTCTGCAGATCTCTGTTTTTTTGGACAGGGACCTTCTGGATGAGCTACTTGGCGTCGGTTCTACTGTTTTAGCAGCCCACTTTTTTGTGGCTCTGTCCTTATCTCTCCTATTTGCCAACGGAATGGTTTCTAGCCTTTTGAGGGCTTTACAGCTTTCCTTTTAGCATTATAGCTTGGTTTGAAGGGATCTCCATTAACGGTGCGTGTGTCTCTTTTCCTACCATTACCAATCTTGGTAAGAGAAGGCCTACAGACTTGATTCTATACTTTTGGGGTTTCCAGCATTTTAAGACCGGCCTCTATATTATTATTTTTAACTTTTTTTTAAGTCCCACGAGTAGTAGAGAAAAGAATGTCCATCCTTACAGAGATCCACAATGCAATGATAAGGCTAAATACATTTGATCAGAATGATCAACATCACGAGTCGTATGCCACCTTAATCCGGTCCTTAATTTATAGAGCTAACACTCGCATCTAATATTTAGCGGACCTTAGTCATTGACCGTTGATAGTTTTTGTTTTGATATACACAGTTTAGTGGAAATGAACGGACCTTGCGATTATAATATTAAAAAATTCATCAAAGTCGATTACACATAATTTTAATTCAAGAAGTTCTTCCGCCAATAAAACCGTTAAAATCTTATAAAAATGTGACAAAAAATAAACTGTTGTGCTTGTTTTTAAATAATATTATGAAACTTAATCATGAGACATTGTAAAAGCTTTTTGGAAAATCAATAAAAATTTAATTTTCATCTATACAACGCATGTACAAACGGATTACAACGGATTACAAATAATTTAAAACTTTTAGTTAACAAATGATTCGTAAAAACCAGAATACAACTATTGTTCCGTTTGTATTCTTAAAAGTTTACTGTTTGTCTCAACCAAACTTAATACTTTGTAACAACTTTTATCAAAATATTATTGTTTACAGACTGCTTATATGTTTTGGAAAACAAGCATCTAAGCGTTTATATATTTAGAATTTTTAAATTTGTTGTGAAACTAAAATTTTTAATGTTGGTTGACACCCAAAAATATAACCAGCAACCCAAAAACTTGCTTTATATTTTTTCAATTTTTGTCAACGTGATTCCAAAATAGCATATACGTCAATGACCTATATTATTTGGATTCAATTGTGTTAAGAAAGCGGCTAAATTACAAGTGTCTGCCGTATATTTTTTTCGTTTTTTTAACAATGTGGTTTTATTTTTTGATTCATTCAGTCTGGTGGATGGTTTTGGTGTTTCGTGTTGTATTAGATTTAATGTCAAATCTTCAGATATGTCAGGAATCGGTTTAAGTACTAATTAAAATGTGACCCGGAGTTAATGAATTACAAATGCTATAATCGCTCGAAACTTGGCATATTGGGTGGTAATTAAGAATTGCTTCGATTGCAGACAACAAAGAAGCTGCTTCTTTTGTGGTTAAATTATACTTTCTCAAAGCGTTAACCAAATTATTTTTTGTCATTTCGACCACCAATTCGTAAATTCCTCCAACATTTAGAGCCAATGGTTCTTTTTGTAGCCCAGTATTGCTTGGGTACCTGTTTATAGTCATGTTAGCACCACCAGTGATTCTGTCATTGCAAACAAATTTTACCATAGTAAATAGATTTTTTTTTTAAAACTGTCCATCAGTGTTACTTTGAATGTAAAGGTATCTGATGACAGTAACACTTCAAGTCCTAGTATCTTTATTGTAAATGAATTGTTAGTGGGTATTTTTTCCTGTTTTTTTTTCGCTTCACATAGGAATGCAACACTAGCTATCCATTTGTGTAGGAGAAAATCAGCAACCATAGATGACAAGAATTAAAGGGTGGTTAAATATCAAGGACCGATGTTGATTTTGAATAAAACACAAATTATTTAGGAAATTATTGTCAATTCTTTTTATTATGATAATATGGTATGGTTCAATTATGTATGGAACAAAATATCGGCCAAATAGCTGCCGCGATCTCGGCGGCACACCTTCAACCGATGATCCAAATTTTCGATGACGCTTAGGCATTATTGAGGTTCAATGCCGTTAATGTGCCGAATTATCTCATCCTTTATCTCTTGAATTGATAACTCCAAAGAAAGAAGTCCAACGGTGTCAAATCACATGATCTTGGCGGCCAATTGACATCGCCAACACGTGATATAACACGACCATTGAATTTGTCGCGCAAAAGAGCCATTGTTTCGTTAGCTGTGTGGCAAGTGGCACCGTCCTGTTGAAACCAGGACGGTTGTCATCTCACGATAGCGAACACCATTCACAGTAACTGCCTGGCGAATAGCAGCAATATTTTCTGCTGTACGAGCTGTACGAGCATGCACTGGTGTTTTAAAATCTCCTACAGATCCAGTTTGCTCAAATTTTTGTACGATTTTTCCGATTGTACGCACATTTGGACGATTAAATTTCCCGAAAAAAACCACGAAGTGCACGATATGCATTTTAATTTGAACGCCCATTTTCATAATAAGCCTGAATAACTTTAATGCGTTGCTCGATTGTGTATCTTTCCATGATTCAAATTGAATTAGTCTGAAATTGAGAAATGTCAAATGAAATGCAGAAAAAAACTTGACGTTTAGGTGTGGTTCACATTCAACATCGGCCCTTAAAATTTAACCACCCTTTATATCTAAGAGTCCTGAATTGAGTTAATAGCAACATGCTAATATCACCGATTAGTTCCTTTCCATTTCATATAATTGTAAAAAACACTTCGGCTCCCAAATTAGTAGATCGATTTTTTCCGTTTTATCAAATCTTTGATCAGTAAAATTGAATGACTTTATTTGTGCTAGATTTATGTCACAGGGTTTGATAGGTGGTTTGATTGAGGGAATTTTGGGTAGGATCAGAGTTTTTACATTATTTTTTTTTACATGCGTTAATTCTGGAATAAATCTGAAGATTTATTGTGCCTTTTGAAAGTAATTATTTAGTTGCTAGGCTTACCATAATATATCCATTTTTTTATCAATGATAATTTGTTTGATAGTTTCTCGTTTACAAATGAAGTTTTTGACCTAGAATTTAACATGACCACGCTGGTAGTAATAGCTTGTGGTTAATTTACTAACGTGTTGTATAGCTGCTAACGTTCGACTTCTAGCAAATAAAGCACAACCTTTTGCCAAACATTAATCCTTGTCTTACACATCTTTGATATAAATCGTTACAGTTAAATAAACAATTTTGTGGCTTACACGTTATAGATGAAATTGATTTTTAGGAAGTTGTTGCTCTCCGCGTTAACGTTGAAATTGATTACAGAGAGTTTTGGCACACTTTGTTTTATTGAAATTGAATCCACTCGTTCAAATGCACTACTTTGCTTTATCAGAAAATGTGGCAATTAATCTAGTTTTGGAAATGGATCTTCAGTTTTCATCATCCTTAATTGCCTCGTTTTCTTATCATTTCTGCAGAACCCAACCTTCTCTCCTACAGACCTCATCTTTTTACAATTTTGTTTGTTTTATCTGCCAGCTGGTTTAGCAGTTTAGGCAACGCTTTTGCTTTGGGTTTTTCCAGGAACGGTTATATTAAATCGTTCGATGATCTTGGCCCATGCTTCATCGTAGTTTCCGTACCTTAAATTTTTCGGGTATTTAGGTCACCTTCTAAAATTTGCAATGTTTTGAAAGAAGGCCTAGTACAGATCATGGAATGTT
Organism: Tipula confusa; assembly: GCA_963556175.1. Lineage (NCBI taxonomy): Eukaryota > Metazoa > Arthropoda > Insecta > Diptera > Tipulidae > Tipula > Tipula confusa. The sequence goes on along the minus strand of OY744476.1, from coordinate 104,644,216 downwards.
GGAAATTTAGCATAATTCCCGAAGAATGCTACTACTTGTACTGGAAGAATTATTTCAAATTTCTGGATAAATGTGATATTTTGGAAGTAAGCCTTTAGTTCTCATTGATAGTCAGATAGTTAGTTTATTGAAAGATTGAATTTCCTCCATATATAGTCATCTGATTTCGATTTTCATCAACCATGTTCATTGCAAGATCATTATTTACAGCTTGGCCAAGTACTTCGTCCAGTTTTCGAAAATTATTAAATGTATTTTCCAAATATTCCAACTGTATCGTGACATCAATAGATTTATAGCTCTGTTCATGAAGGCCGGGTTTACTGCAGAAAAATTACAACAGAGAGCCAAGATAGGTGTAATGCCGTAAAAAATATTCTGCTTAAATCGTAAGTAAAACTTCACCCCCAACAAACGTAAACTGTAAAAAACATCATGATGCACATTAAAGAAGCTGTATCGTTGGTTTAGAGATAAATCATGGCAAGGTCTATCATATTAACAATCTTTCTTGACCTTTCAATCTATTACACTCAAACTAGGATAGGTGGACTATTTTGTAGGTAGTAACACACAATTCCACGAAAATTAGCCAATTCTAAAGGTACCGCAATGATACTACTATACTTAAAAAAATATTTAATGACTCAATAAACAAAAGAAAAACATTGTAGCTTTAAACATGCGTTAAGGGACTGTTCACACCAACCGCGAATTGCGAAATGCGAATAAGCTATTTTTAGAATATTATGACATAAAAAATAATTAAATACAAAATGTTTTTCTATTTATGATACTCTTACATAAAAATACTTAATTTTAAACTAAATTTCTTCCAAAAAAAGTTCAAAATAATGAAAAAAAGGAAATTCGTATTTAATATGTCATAAACCAAAAATTCGTTGGTGTAAAAATTACTTTCCACTCGCGTTCCACACAATTTCACTAGCACGAATTTTGGCATTCGTACTAATTTTTCAAATCACAATTCAAATTCTATTCATTTGTTTGTGATATCGTAAAAAAATATTTTATCTAAATATTATATCTTTATATTTGATTATGACCATTGCAAATAGAACTTCATTTGTTTATTAAATATCCAAAATAAATAGATGTTGACATAAAATTTCGCTCGAGTTTAGTGTGCATCGAATTTGCGAATTCGCGTATGGAATATATTTGCAATTCGCGATTCGCGTTTGGTGTGAACAGTCTCTAATAGTCGAGAACAAGTGAATGAAAATATTGGACAAATCAAACTTTAAAAATTTTAATTTGGAATATAAATAGAGAAATGGAGTAATCCAACATATTCCAGAGATAGAAATATTTTTAAATTTTTTGATTGATTGATTTATGTCTTATATCAGAAAGGCATCTTACTAAAATGGCATATTCCAAAATACGTAGTGATGTTTCCTACCAATCATTTATATCCAGCTAGGAGATTAAGAGGATAATCAACAATATTTTTACCAACAACAACCTGAAAGAGTAATACTAGAAAAAGAAAGTATGAAAGTATCTACTATCAACATTCAGTTAAATATAATAAGAAGCGATTTATTGTCTCTTCAAGTGATTCTTCCCAAGGCATAATGTAAGTACAGAGGAGAATAAAAATGTATTAAAGCAAGATTTCAATTTAATCATTGGGGGGATTTCGATAAAAAAATATTTTCTTGAGGTCCCGATTAATAAATACAAAGGGAAGAAAGCTGTTCGAATCAGATCGAGCGTATAACTGCGAATTTTCTTTTTAAGCCAAAAACTGACATTTTATCCTAGCGACACTAGTAAAACTCTGCAGATCTCATTACTTTACCAGCGGTTTATCCAAAAACAACGTTTTTCTTTTAGAAAACATCATTATTAGTATAATGTAAAATACAAAAGAAACTTTACAAAGACTAACAAATTATAAAACTAATTATAGACAACACAGATCTTCAAGTACTTTCAGTTTTTATACATCAATCGCCGCAATTAATGATAACTTAAGCTGCATTTCTTGTCGAAATGTGATCCAAACCAAATCACGAATTACAAAGAAAGCAAAGACGTAAATTGAACCAAACTCGTTTTTGGATCACAAAATGGTAAACTAAAAATTGTTCTGCTATTAAAATAATTTTGTATTTAGTGGTTGGTAGCAGTGAAATAATCATATACCGAACTCATTCAAAACCAAAATAAAACAAATACTTTACATTTTTTATATTTGAATTTATCTAGTCGCCGTTTGTTATAACTTAAAATGATATTTTCAATAAGCAATGCGTCGATGAAAATTTTTTGACAGATAATTTCATAACAAAAAAAGAATTTAATTTTGAGTAGCTAGCTCCAATTTTTGAATGATTCCTTTAAGCAGCCGTAATACCAACCTCAAGGATTTATTTTGTAAAATTATGTGTCGTTTCTAGAGACATGATCTGATCTTGATCGTTCAACCTATAACATAACTGTCAATAAAAGAATTTTTAGGTTTTTGTGTTAAAGAATCGAAATAAGCCAATTTACCAGATTATTAAAATATAAATTGCACGCCACTAGATCTTCATTAACTAACGAAGCTCGATTCACAGCATTCAATTCTTCCACATTTTTCGGTTCTTTATGATTTTTGATTTGATATAATAACAATATTAAATCATCCCATTTAACTTTCGATGCACCCAATGTTAAAAAAATTTTTGGTTTGCCTAATTGCCGCAGCATAGCAAACAAACTTCGTTTACGCTCACTTCAATTTTGCACCGAAATTATTATTTTCAGAAATAATAATTTCAAATCAATCAACAGCATTCTGCTGGTTTTTTCTGGTGGTATTTGCCTTATTAGAGACTCAAAATGCCAAGTTTAAACCGTGACTCACTCGAATCCGTAAAATATTCAGCGCCAGATATAGTATATGCTGTGGCGTCACACCACAACGATCAGCCCTTCGGATTTCAGATGTGATAGATGTGGGGTCGAAGAAGAAACCGCACTTCCTATCCTGCATAACTGAGCTGCTCACGTTTTTGTCTTCGAGAAGCTGGCTGGCAAATCAAAGCCTGCTCTAATAACAATTGTCGACAAAAATAATTAAAAGAAAAACAAAAATAAATTGTGGGAGAATTATGTGGTTTATTTTGTTGACGTAACACATTTTTGTGACACAGTCTCATTATGCTTTATTGTGTTTTTTTTTTCTAGGTTTGGTGCATATGTTTTCAATGTTCAAATGACTGAAGAAAATATGTAGCAAATGCTAAACAGCAATCAGATAAAGCCTTTGATAAAGTATGGCACTATGGGATGGAATATACATTTCACCGAGACATTCATAAGGAATACTTCATAACTAATACAAATTCTGAAGTCCTTTATTGGTAGACGATTAGAACTACCAATACATAATAAGTTGCTTTTATACCAAAAAGCTTTAAAATATATATGGTATTACGATTTTCAGCTTTAAGGCTAAACTAAAGAAACTAATACTAAAATAATGCAAGTCGTCTAAAATAAAGTATTACGTAGAAAAGTGAACGCTCCTTGGTACACACAAAATGATACAGCCATTTGAAATCAGATAAGTATCCAAAAAAATTTACATATATAGAAAGTTAAAAGTGAACTGCAAGAACCGAGTTGTGAGATGTGCTGATACCGTAGAATCGACCTGCAAACCTGTGCCAAGTAATAGTAATATGTAAAGTTAATGGTAAATTACAAATATTTCAAAAATAGTTTGCATATCCTGAATTTACAACTATCTATTTTTTTTTTCAAGATAATTTAATAAAATTATAAAAATAAAAAAATATGTACTTAAGTTAAAACTTAGTTTCAATGTTTGTTTTAAAGTTATGATATCCTTCTTTTAAGAATAAATTTGAATAGATTTTTAATTTTATAAAATATTATTATTTTTTTTTAAAATTAATGTTGAATGAATAATGTAATTAGATCTCGTTTCCAGAACATATATTGAGAAAATTGCACATAAGAGATAAGGAACGTTTGAATAACTATTTCATGCTTCATATTTGACTTACATAATTAAATTATTTGCTATGCATATTCTAGAGCGTCATAGTATAATCAAAATGCTCTAAAGAAAGCGTATACCTGCCACCCCTTTTATTACCTTAAATTTTCTATAAAATAATTACATAAACAAAAAACACATCTGATTGGTATCCAATTTATGTGTGTGTGTATTTAATAAAAGAAAATTCGAGCCGAATGCAAAAACAGTAATTGAATTTCTAACATATAATAAATCAAGTGCATACATACAATTGTATACACAATTTTGCAATAATATTATTTTCAACTCTTGGATTATATTTTACAGTGCATGCATCAAGAAATCGGAAAACTTTTCAATTTTATTATGTATGAAATGAATGTAATTGATTGAACTTTTGAATGCATTATGCAAATATTATACTCTTCTCGGATATGTCTTCAGTAATTTCTTGTAATATTTGAAATTTTCAAAAATTAATTCGCCTATCCACAATGAAACATATACTGCCAGTATTTTTTTTACTGTAAAACCAGAAGAAGACAAAAAAATCCTGAATTATATATGTTCTAATTTTTTTTTTTTTTTTTTTGTTGTTTTAGAACCAAAAACCAAAAACGATTGTCTTTGTAACGCTAATTGCAACGCTGAAGCAACATATATAGGGTAAGTTTGCTGAACCAGCGCAAACATTTGGTTCTTCAAAGCCAGCAAACAACCGTGGCGTTGGGAAAATTGGACATTAAATTCTATACACAGAGCATACAACATAAAATGGCAACAGTGAAATCACTTTGAGGGCAGACGACCCCTAGAAAGCTCAATATTCAATTAAAATTTAACATTAAGACTGTTGCAAAAGAAAAAAAACAGTAAAATATTGTACAGAACGTCTCACAAACCTCCAACTACTTTTCGACAAATTCTGCACTATAGATGCAGAACTAATCCACACTTATCTGCCAATTATCACTATAATCTGCCAATTATCACTATAGAGTTCAAAATTATTACTATCAGGTGGAGGGAATATACACGAAGAAACTAGGATATTACTTATTGACTCACAAAAGCAAGGAACAACATGAGTTTCTACCAAAGTAAAGCAACAGACAAAAAGCTTGTTGAAAGTAAAAAGCAGATGTCTCGTTCAACTTAATTGATAGAGAAAATGAGGAAGTAACTCCTGCAATACCAAAAGTTTTTTTTTATTTTAAAACGATTTTTTACAAAGTAACTAGTCATTTTTGACTAACAGCGTTTGATTCTAACAATATAATAATAAAGCCACTGCTATCTATTCTTTCCATTAAATGTTGTTTAGGTTGTTTTTGCATTATGTGCACTACTCAGGTAACTCAAAAGGTTTTAATCTTTTGAGTCTTCTTATAATACCCTCGTGGTGAAATAGTCTTACAGCTTCAATATTAGGGTGATGATGGAACCCCTCCTGGTGTTTTTGAGCCCATTTCTTTATTTCACTTGCGACTGTATCTATTCCGTGATCACTATTACGAGTGTACCAAGGGGCGTTTACAATACCTCTAAGAACTTTATTTGGAAATTGTTGAACTATCTGTTGATTGCTGGTTTTGATGCATCCCCAAAGTTGAATACTATAAGTGCAGACCGGCTTGAGCACTTGTTTATAAAGCATAAATTTATTATAAATTGATAACTGAGAGTTTCTACCGATTAACCAGTACATTTTTCTATATTTTAACTGAAGCTCTTCTGCTTTCTTTTTCACATGTACATTCCACTTTAACTTTACATGAAAGTTCATACCAAGGTATTTTGCTTGATTTGCATGTGGAACAGGGATATTATTGAGAGTCATAGGTAGTGATTCTATTGATCTATTAGTGAAGTTAATGTAAGTAGACTTTGATTCATTCACTTTAATTCTCTACTTAATTAGCCAATCTTGTATATTATTTATGGCTATTTGTAGTTTGAATGTGACTTCACCGATTTTGTCACCAACAGCTAGAATTGCAGTGTCATCGGCAAACGTGGCGGTAGTTGTATTGCTCGTCTGTGGTAAGTCGCTTGTAAACAGTACGAAAAGGAGTAGCTCGAAGACACTCCACTGCGAGACTCCTGCTTTAGCTTTTTTATGCTGGAGTAAGTTCTTTCCTGTTTATCACTAAAGTATCTTCTTTTTAGGTATGACTTTAGCAGTTCGCAATACTCAAATGGCAGAGTTTTCTTCTATTTAAATATTAAACCATCTAGCCAGACTTTGTCAAATGCCTGTGCTATATCCAGAAATATGGCTGAACCAATCCTCAAAGGATTTTTCTATTAAATCTGTTATTCTATGGACTTGATCGATTGTGGAGTGTTTCTCTCTAAAACCAAACTAATGAGACTGGCACTTTTTTTCTTTATAACTAGTGATTTAATTTCCATTGGGTATCATTTGCCAGCGATTTTATTGTTTGTTGTATTAGTGCTTTTCCACGCTGCTTGATGTGTATCTTTGACGAGTTTTTCCACCTCTTGTTCTAATGTGTCTCTGATGGAAGTTGTGTGTTTAAAATTATGCTATTGTTTAGTCCATTCCTAAAATTTGTCCAGTCAGTGTATTTATTTGTTAACATTGGCTGCCTGTCATTTGAAATTATTGTATCACTTAGTATCATTAAAATAGAGGAATTGTCAGATGTGGAGTCAAATCCTTCCTTCACTTGTATATAATCAACCGGGATTTTTCTTATTATAAAAAAGTCAATTAGGTCTGGAGTTTTATTTTGATCGCTGAGCCAATAAGTTGATTTTCCAGGAGAATGCCAGTTGCAGTTGTCTTTCTCTTTAAGTGTTGTTAGTCTTGATCCCAGTCTGTATGTTTAGCGTTGAAGTTACCTCCGATTATGCATTTTTCACCTAGCTGCTTGAAGAAGTGAGTATAAGCATTCTTTTTGATGTTGTATCTAGGTGGGCAATATATTGCGGCTATCACTACTGACCCGTGGTTTCGGGTATTAATGCTAACGCTAATTGCTTGTATTTCATCACTTTCAAGTTTTAGTTGTAGATCGTATTTAAATCACGGCACTGCCCCCTCGTGCATTATTATTAGGATGTACTGCTGAGTGAACTTCGTAGCCACGGATTTTTATATGGCTCTGAGTAATAAGGTGTGTTTCAGATAATAAGCATATATATATTTTTTTCTAAATCAAGAAATAGTTGTAATTTATTTTGTCGTTGCAATATACCATTGCAGTTCCATGTAAAAATTTTTAAATTATTTGCCATGTTTAATTAGCAAAGAAAGACTAACTCTAATGCTATTTGACTTTGTTCGAGTGAAGTGAGCTTTTGCATAATCAATATGAGGGCTCTTTCTTGCTTTTTTTCTTGTGAACTAAGTCTATTAAGAATATCTTCATAGTATTTTATTAATTTGGTTATTATTTGAACCATTAACTGAACTGGTACTTATAGCAGTTTCCCTTGTTTTGTTGTGAAATTTTTGCAGCTCTTTTATAACAATGCAACCTCTGTAGTTGGCTGGATGTGCCTCGCCGCACAGTTGACACATTTTGGTGTGGTGTCTTTTTGTTTCATACATTCAGCCGTATGGTGTTTTTCTATATGTTTCACTCATCTAGGCTATTAATATAGATATTACAAAAGTTTTGCGTGTGTCCGTAGACTTGGCACTTTTTGCCATATGGAGCCATATTTTTTCATATGGAGTATTTCGCTTATTGCATAAATATGTATAATGTCTTCTGTTCTTTCAAAAGATAACATATATAATGGACTCCATATATAATGGACTCCATATATAATGAAATATAAATCACATTTATATATTGAAATAAATCACAAAATATAAAATATAAATCACAAAATATAAAATACAAATCACAAATTATACAATATAAATCACTAAATATAAAACATGAATCACAAAATACAAAACTTAAATCACAAAAAATATAAAACATTAATCACAAAAAATAAAATATAAATCACAAAATATAAAATATGATCACAAAATATAAAATATAAATAACAAAATACAAAACATGCATCACAAAATATAAAATCTAAATCACAAAATATAAAACATAAATCACAAATATAAAATATAAATCACAAAATTTAAAATAAAAATAACGGAAAATAAAATATGAGTCACAAAATATAAAATATAAATCACAATATATAAATTATAAATCACAAAATATAAAATTTGAATCACAAAATATAAAACATGAATCACAAAGTATAAAATATGAATCACAAAATATGAAATATGAATCATAAAATATAAAATTAGAATAAAAAAATATAAAATATAAATTACGAAATATAATATATAAATGACAAAATATAAAATTAGAATCACAAAATATAAAATATGAATCACAAAATACAAAACTTAAATCACAAAAAATATAAAACATTAATCACAAAAAATAAAATATAAATCACAAAATATAAAATATGATCACAAAATATAAAATATAAATAACAAAATACAAAACATGCATCACAAAATATAAAATCTAAATCACAAAATATAAAACATAAATCACAAATATAAAATATAAATCACAAAATTTAAAATAAAAATAACGGAAAATAAAATATGAGTCACAAAATATAAAATATAAATCACAATATATAAATTATAAATCACAAAATATAAAATTTGAATCACAAAATATAAAACATGAATCCCAAAATATAAAATATGAATCATAAAATATAATATATGAATCACAAAAAATAAAATATAAATCACAAAATATAAAAAACAAATCTCAAAGTTTAAAACATGAATCACAAAATACAAAACTTAAATCACAAAAAATATAAAACATTAATCACAAAAAATAAAATATAAATCACAAAATATAAAATATGATCACAAAAAATAAAATATAAATCACAAAATACAAAACATGCATCACAAAATATAAAATCTAAATCACAAAATATAAAACATAAATCACAAAATATAAAATATAAATCACAAAATTTAAAATAAAAATAACGGAAAATAAAATATGAGTCACAAAATATAAAATATAAATCACAATATATAAATTATAAATCACAAAATATACAATTTGAATCACAAAATATAAAACATGAATCACAAAGTATAAAATATGAATCACAAAATATGAAATATGAATCATAAAATATAAAATTAGAATAAAAAAATATAAAATATAAATTACGAAATATAATATATAAATGACAAAATATAAAATTAGAATCACAAAATATAAAATATGAATAACAAAATACAAAACTTAAATCGCAAAATATAAAATATGAATCGCAAAATATAAAATATAAATCATAAAATTAGAATCACAAAATATAAAATATATATCACGAAATATAAAATATGAATGAGAAAATATAAAATTTGAATCACAAAATATAAAACATTAATCCCAAAATATAAAATATGAATCATAAAATATAATATATGAATCACAAAATATAAAATATAAATCACAAAATATAAAAAACAAATCACAAAATATAAAAAATGAATCACAAAATATAAAATATAAATCAAAATATATAAACTATAAATCACAACATATAAAATATAAATCACAAAATATAAAATATGAATCACAAAATATAACAAGTAAATCACAAAATCTAAAATAAAAATCAGAACAAAATATAACATAAATCACAAAGTATAAAACATGAATCACAAAATACAAAACTTAAATCACAAAAAATATAAAACATTAATCACGAAAAAAAAATATAAATCACAAAATATAAAATATAATCACAAAATATAAAATATAAATCACAAAATACAAAACATGCATCACAAAATATAAAATCTAAATCACAAAATATAAAACATAAATCACAAAATACAAAATATAAATCACAAAATTTAAAATAAAAATAGCGGAAAATAAAATATGAGCCACAAAATATAAAATATAAATCACAATATATAAATTATAAATCACAAAATATAAAATTTGAATCACAAAATATAAAACATGAATCCCAAAATATAAAATATGAATCATAAAATATAATATATGAATCACAAAATATAAAATATAAATCACAAAATATAAAAAACAAATCACAAAGTATAAAACATGAATCACAAAATAAAAAACTTAAATCACAAAAAATATAAAACATTAATCACAAAAAATAAAATATAAATCACAAAATATAAAATATGATCACAAAATATAAAATATAAATCACAAAATACAAAACATGCATCACAAAATATAAAATCTAAATCACAAAATATAAAACATAAATCACAAAATATAAAATAAAAATCACAAAATGTAAAATATACATCACAAAATATAGAATATAGATCACAATTTATAAAATATAAATAACAAAATATTACATATAAATCACAAATTATATAATAACAAAACTAAGTAAATTTTTAATTATTTACATATATAGGCAGGAAATACCATATCCGAACACGGCCAAATACCCGGGTATGACGCTCGACGCCAAGTTAAAATAGATAGAGCCTGTCAAGAAAAAAAGCATGTACTTGATATAAAATTCAGAAAAATGTACTGGCTCATTGGAAGAAATAGTGAGCACCATTCACAATAAGCTGTTTTTTACAGGCAAATACTTAAGCCTGGGTAGACCTATGGTTTCCAGCTCTGGGGATGCACAAAGAAAACGAACTTTAAGATTATACAAACGTTCCAGAACAAAGCACTACGATGCATTGTTAATGCACCTTGGTTTATTAGAACCGATCATCTTCATAGGGTCCTAAAGAAACCATCAACGAAGAAATAAAAAAAATCCAAATAGTATATACAGCGTTTACAACTCCATGAAAAGACGGATTTGCAAAATCTTCTTTACTCTCTCAATAATCTTCTTTATACTTGAAATTTACTTCCAGTCAATTTGAGATCTGTTTCTATGGAAAATAGTTCGAGGGAACTTTGAATGCTTAAAATATTGTCTAGAGTAGACTTTATTTCGAATCTAGAACGTAAATTTTAAAGATCGATATTGTAGTTGGTTAAAAGCCCTTGACACAAATTCTAAGAAACTAGAACTTTTCTCCTTAACTGATACTTTAATCTTTTCTGACGTCATTAAAATGTTTTATATTGTGAACAACACGGCTGTGTTTTATATTGTGAACAACACTCATAGTACATTCTTCCGCAGGCTAAGATTACGATTTCAATGAATTTATAGATGAAGAAATATTTTAATCGCTACTTTCGTCAAATTTTCAAAATTTACCACTAAAACCAATAAATAAATTTTTACTTGCGTAATTTAATTCCAAAAAGTATATAATTTTGTTCGGTTTACGAGTGGTAGAAGAATTCAGTGCGTAACTTAACTGTTTTATAGTATAAATCGCGGTTAGATAATGTCGTTGAGGCGAAATATTAATTAATTATATTTAACGATCCAAAGCTAATAATTTTAATTAATATAATTGTATCGAGTAATTAAAACCATTTCTGCACGATAACGACTAAAAATTTGGTACCATAAAGTTTTAATATTTATATACCTTTTCGCTTCGTGGTACAGTGCTAAATTGCGGCTAACCCATAAATCTACATTTATTATATATAATCGTAGCTACTCGTGTACATATCTAACGGATGTTTACATTTATGGAAGAAAAACTATTGAGCACAATGGGGGAAATGTAGAAGTTAAATATAAGTGTTGCCTGCTTTCATAAATTTAATATTACAAAAATATTATTCTTAATTTACCATCGAAAGGAATTTTTTTTCTGTGTTTAACCGCTTTTTTGTTATGTTATCTACGGTTTAATAAATTTTAGTATAAATATAGAGATATAGATGAAATATGTTGGCACCAGCTGACAATTATTACACCACTGACAATAGACTTTTGATAGAGAATAACATCTTTGGGATAAGATTACAGGATTTTGCATGCTTTTAGAAATTGTTCACTTAATTTGTCGGTTAAATATTGTAGTGCAACAGTTGCCAGATATGGTCCAGCCGCTGTTCCATATAGGTTACAGTTTTTAATTGGTAATGCATTTACTTGGTCTTTGAATCAGTCCTCTATAAAACGTAATGATAATCGGTATCTCCTTTTGATATTAAAATCTGCCAGAACATTTTCTCAATGTCCGGGTGTTTAGGTAACTAAAATAGAGTTGCTTAACAACTTCATTTTTCGGCACTATCTCCAGATGATTTAAAGACAGGTCTTCCAAGAATGCATGGTATGAATAGTATGCCTTCCACAATGGACAATCCAACTGTAGACTACATTCTAATGAGTAGAATAATTTGGTTGCCTGCGAATATCTTTCTCAAATAGTTGGAGGGTTTAAATGGTACACAAACCGTTATTCAGTTTTCCGTTATTTTTGATTTATTATTGAAGAATTCACATTCTCTTTCTGCAGGGGTTAATGGACCAACAGAGATTATTTTTTTGCACGGACGGTACTGAAGATGCGAAAATTGATTGATTGCAATTTGATTTGAAGTAATTGATAGCAAAAGTACGGTTCTGTTCCATTTTAGGTTCTTGGGCTTTTAGCGAATGGAAAAATGGCTCACATCTCAAAAGAAAATCAATTTTGCATGATATGTTGAATGCCGAAACAGCCAATGGTCTATATTAATTATCTTTCATGACGTTGCATATTCGTTGCTTTGACAAATTGTCAATATGAAGTGAGTGATAGTATAACTAAAGCTTCTACCGGTATCAAATAACTATAATTAAAATATGATCTGATCTTTTAATCACATTTTCCTCAAACACATCCAGCTTCGGTACTGTTTCGGTATCTCGGTGCAACTAATAATACTAGACCCTTAACCCAATTGCTATATTTATCTTGTGTTTCTATACGGACTATTGGTAGAACTAAAGCTTCATCGCATCCTCTTTGATCCTCGCTTAAATGCATGTTTACTGCGGGTGATCCATTTTTCGAACTTCTATCAACCTCGGATGAAGATGAACATATACATGGTTGATAACTGCTTGTTTCTAATATGTTTCTGATACAAGATGAAATTTTTCTAAATTGCGAGTTCGGTCTGGCAAAATAATAAGCCACTTGGTGATAGTTTTCATGACGCGTGGATGTAAACTGCTACTAAAATAAAAAGCAGCTGGCGTCTAATCATGTAAATGCAATGTTGAAAGTATTTGCAATAAAATCGTTACATGACTTACTAACCAAGAATGCTTACCATCAAAAATCTAGGCAACATCACATTGCCATTAAATTATATCATAATTTCAATTATCATAAATAACTTGACAATGAGACAATCACGATTATTTGAGATGTCTATTAAAGATCCAAAAGGCATGCCAACAATCGAAAACTTTTTCAAGGTTTATTCAACTTGAACGACGATTGTCAGTAGCCAGTGAATTCTCTAAAGATTATTGGAGGTGCATAGAGAAGGATACTTTATTCAGACCTTATAAAACTTTTATCGACCAACTGATAAAATCATATCAGCTAATAACCGTAACGTTTGGGATGTCTTCTGCACAAATCTGACAATCAAGACGTTGCAAAAGCAGAAGGCCGATGGGAACAAAAAACTTCCTCATCGCAGCAAGAATAATCAGAAGCCATTTCTATGTAGATGACTTATTATCAGGAAGTAAGAATCTGAAAGGTGCTCAGGAGGCACTGCCTGAGCCATTTACTACAAGCCGGAAGGTTTAACCTGAGAAAATAGACTTTTAATCATCCACAACTATTAGAAGGTGTCAATCCAGGCTCAAGAGCATGTGAGTCGATTTTATTTAACGATGAAACAGTAAAAACATTATAGGATTGATTTGTAATCCAGGCACTGATACGTTTGAGTTAAAGCTTTTAAAACAAAAATGAAAAAATTACTAACGGAAAATGTTGTATGAATCTTCAAAATGATTTGTTCTTTTAGAATTGCCGTCGCCAACCTTGAAACAAGCCAAATCTTCAACACTATTATCTCGGCCGAAACTGAAAGAGATAAAAATTCTAAAGGGGATTAATCCTTACATGGATAATCCTTACATGGATTAAGTAATGCTTCCGAATTAGCATACGCAGCAATGATATACTTCCACAACAGGATTTCAAACAAGGAAACATTGTTACGGGTTATGCGGAGCAAGTTTATTAACACCCAAATATTTTTGCACATTTGTAGCAAATTGTATCTTAGGTATCCAGAATATATCTCAGTGGTTTAAGGTCCAATCGTCATACCCAGTTATTTGACCATGTTCGGATGTGGTATTTCTTGCCAATTTATGTAAATAAGTAGATGATCAACTTTTATAGATAGGTGAAGGTTGTGTGAACTGATTTTAGCTCATTCAAGTTTACTCTCCATTTTGTTGTCTAGTGGACAATCTCATTCACTGTGTGCTCTAATTTGTTTGTTGTCTCGTCGATCGTACTTCCGATCGCCAAAATTGCTGTATCATTCGCAAAGGTTGCAATATCTGTTTCTCCAGTAAAAGGTATGTCAAACGTATAAAGCAAATAAAAGACTGGTCCCGGCACGCTCTCTTGTGGTGCTCCTGCTTCAATTATCTTGAATGATAAGAATTCTCCTTCATATTTCACTCTGAAGTATGACTTTAATATCTCATATAGAACTGCTAAGGGAAGTCGCGATGTAATTTATATTCCAGTCCTCGATTCCAGACTCGATCAAAGGCATGGACAACATCAAGGAAAATTCCAGAAGATATCTTTTTGTTTTCAAGCGACTTCTCAATCACGTTAGTGACTATGTGTACCTGCTTTATAGTGGAGTTTGTCTCTCTGAAATCAAATTGGTAAACTGGTAACAGGTGTTTTTCTTAAATCAGAGGTCTCATCCCGTAGAGTATTTTTTCGGACAGTTTGGACAATGATGGTATTACAGATATAGGTCTGTAAGACGTTTTCTCATTAGGTGGCTTATTAGGCTTGAGTATCATAATAACATCTGATATTTATATTTATATAGTTCCACTGCTGAGGAACGTATTTCATTCTAAATGCTGCGTTAATTATATGTAGCCACTTCTTAAGACATTTTTCTGGCACCTTTTTAATAACTTTTTCTGGTCGTATGTCTATCTCGTCTTCTTTTTGCATTAGAAAGGTATTTTTATCTGCTGTTTATCTAGTCAAAGGCTTAAACGTTTTTTCCAGATGTTCAACTAAAAGATCACCTTAACCTTTGAGGCTTTTGGACCAAGTACCAACTCAAATCAAATTTTTGATTGGTGGCATCTGCTTTTTTAGGATTTTCAGTCCTTTTTGTAGCTTTCAATAAAGAATTATCACTTTCTTTGTGGTAAGAGAAATTTAACAGCAGTATACATCATGCTTAGAAGACCATTTTTGAAAACTGGAATTGATTATTCTTCTGATTTGTACAACCAAAAGAAGAAGTCACAAAGCACACAATGGATATTTAGCCATCTTTGTTTGTATGAAAACTTTGGTCATATACACATTAAACAAGCCAGTATTCATCGCAGTCTATAAAAGATTCACTATATACCTAATTTGTAAAATCAGTGAAAAAATATTTAGTAATGGTCATTGGAGCAACAACCTTGACTTTCAAAAAATTATCAACGATCACTTTGCAAGTAGAAGCTTGCTTAAGCTCAATACCTCGGAACCATTGACATCCGATCCCACAGATATCACCTTTTTAGCTACAGGGTTTTTTTCAATAACCGCCCCATTACGATCAATTCCGCAAGATGTTACAGAAGAACCAACCAATCACGGCATATAGAAAAAATAGAACTACAGAGTGCAGACTATCTCAAACTTTGCGATCCAAATGATGTTAATCAATCCAACATCTAATTGTGATAGTTAACAATATCTTCATACCACTTCAGATTTGTTTTATTTGTTTTTTCTCAGTATCGTGTAGGACTTAGTTTGAGTTAAGGGTGTATTTTAATAAGGTACTTTTAAGGGAATAATTTAAATGTGACCTCGTTGCTGATTAGTTTCACCGGGAACAAACTTTCATTAAATGTTACTCGATATACGGTTACCGATTGATAGTATCATAAATTGTCAATCATAAACCCTTTATTCTGAAAAGCCTTCTGTTTTTCTCTTTCTAGACTATTCCTAATTATGTGTATCAACTAGGATGGTACCCAAAAAGAATTCAAACTATATATATGTAATCCAATTTAAATTTTTTGTTTGTAATCCCAGGATTTCTAAAAAAGTTCGAGTCCACAATTGAAATGACATTTTGTAATTTAATCAAAAATCCTCTACACTCCACATTGTACACAGAGTTATCTGGATTTAATAATTGAACATAATTTTATTTTTGGTTTATGAAAGTTTTTTTTTTAATTTTTGTTTTTACGGAGTTGGAGTGCAAGAGGATGTTGACGGTGCTGGTGTTATTGTTATGTTCTGACACAACAAATAAAATTTTTCTGTAATTCGGTTTTTTTTTGTTTTGTGTGCTTAAAAATGAAAATGAAATAAATAAATTGAAAATGACCTATAAACTAAACTAAACTAAACAACAACGGAAAAGCTCTTCTATTATGTGAAGCTTTTTTTGCCATTTAAAATTATATTTATAGTAAATTTGGGGAAAAAAATGAGAAACAATTTGTTTCATGAGATTTTTTTTTTTTTTTTTTTGCGAAACATATTCTGTGTTCTGTTGCCCAGATTTTTTTTCTGTTTTTATTTTTTCAGGCAATTTAATTAAATTTTTAGGGCAATTAGGTAAATGTTTTGAACATTCTTATAGTACATTTAAATAATTGTGTAATGGAAATGGTTATACATTGTACTAACATAACGTATACAAGTATACTGTGATGTAGATTAAATCTATGTTTATACGACTAGTAGTAGGTACTGCCATCCCGATGGGCATTTATTTAATGGAACAAAACGACGTAATGCTTTTATAAATTTGCCGTTTAGTCTGTTAAAAAGTTTGGGTCAAAAATATTGTTAATCCATAAGGAATTATGACAAAATTATGTGAGTTGTGGATGTACTCTTTTACTATATTTAAAATGATTAAATGATTCTAAGTGTCTACGTTTAGCAACAATATCAATCCTTGTTGGGTCAAATCAATCAAACAACTATAAGAATGAAACATAGGCCAAACGTGTATTTAAATTTCCTAGTTTTCTTGGTTGTATTTTCAAACAAAAATACAATTTTTTCGATATGCTAGAAATTTAACTGACTATTTGAATTTGTGCAACCAGTTCTTTTAAAGCTATGCTATTTTGAGTTATCATCAAACATAGTGTGATCGATGGTCATTCAGCTCCATTTTTACTTGGTTTCATGTTTACTTTAAGTAAAAGGTACTGATCAAGATCTGTCTGAAAAATAATGGTTCGGAGTCTTCCGATTAAGTTGACTCAAAAATGTATTACCTAGCAACATTTATTTATGTTAAAGATGCCAACTTACTAAAAAGCTACCCAACAAATAAAATAGTGACCATTAATTGGTGGACTTTAATCGTGAGTTATACTTACGAAGTAAGTGGTCAACCTTTGAACAGCAAACATTAAATTTTTTATATTATTGTGAAAAAATAAAAGTAATGTAAAGTGCAGTGTAATCAAAAACAATTGTCAATATCAGTATAAATTCCAAAACAATTGAACTAATAAGTGTAAACGTGCAGTGTTAACAAAACGTGTGAACATTATAAAATGCTAATGACTTAGTTTTTAAGGGCATTGTACATTAAAATGTGTGAGTTGGCTAAAAATTCAAAAACTCAACGAACTCCGCCAGGTAGTTCATTTAATGCGACACAATTTGATTGTGATTTAAAATCAATAGAAATGTCGTCCCAAATGTCAAAAAATAATTCACCGTCGTCACCAAAAAAAAGAAGACCACTAACATCGCAACTTATGTCAGAATCGGAACCGTCTAACGATTCTAGTATTCCAAATGTCCTGCCGCCTTCCCTGTCTATGCTTGATTATGAAGAAGGATGGACAACAGCTAGCAAAAGGGGTAGAGGCACGAGTCCTCCATCACCTATCAATAGACGCAAGCAAATGAAAATCCACGACTATTGGTTAGCTCAACCTACAGTGCCTATATCGACACGGTTTAATTGTTAGCACGAGGAGAAAGAAGACACACCACCACCAAAAATAATATTAGTGCCCCCAATATTTGTGTCTGGCGTAGAAGAAATCAATCCTTTGATTGTCTTGTTAAAGGAATATACAAAAGACAAATTTGACCTAAAAATAATTGGAACTAGCCAGGTTAAAATTCTGATAAAAGATGCTGAGGCATACCCAGCCGTAATTCCTAGCGGAACGAAATACCGAATTCCATTCGTTCCAACCAAGGGGGAACAAAACCTACCAGGTGGTCATACGAAACTTACAATCCGTCTATTAACACTGACGAATTAAAAAGTGAGTTGATTTACTTAGGCCACGACGTTGTTAATATCTGCAACATGAGGCAAAGTGGTACAAAAAACCACTCCCACTCTTTAAAGTCGAGCTACGAATGAATGAAACTATTAAAGACATACATTCGATCAGTAGATTGATACACTCAGTTGTGCAGATCGAAAAACCACATGTGAAGCGGGAAGTGGTGCAATGCACTACTTGCCAAAGGTACGGGCATACTAAAACGTACTGCAATTATCGACCAAGATGTGTGAAATGTACAGGGGAACATCTGACAATTGATTGTGACAAGAAACAGTGGGGTACAGAGGTCAAATGTGTGCTCGGTTGCAGCGTTTACCAAGATGTACAAAAACGCAGATTTCCCCCTCTAAGAGAAAAAAGAGTGGAGAAGTCGCAGCCATCCAATCCGAATCCATCTTTTGTAAATTCAAATCCATCTTATCAGCTTGTTAGTGGAACAACACATGCGCAGAAACTCAAAGATTCAATTAAAAATCAAACTTCGGATGGAAATCATACCAAAGAAAATCAGCCAACGGAAAATTCAAAAACTCATAACCAACAGCCTGAGCAGTCTTCCACACAACGGTTGGAAAATATGATGGAAAAATTAATGGTCAAAATGGATACTATCCTGAACCTTCTAACCACCATTGCTAATTCAAGGACCCTTAAATTAGCTTAAATTATCATTCAATGTCAAGGACCCTTAAATTAGCAATCTGGAATGCCAATGGCTTGTCACAACATGGACAAGAAGTAAAAAGTTTTTTGATAGATAAAGAAATTGATTGCTAATATCCGAAATGCATAACACCAGCAGAAGTTGTCTCCAAGATACACCATTTATGACACAAACCATTCTGATGGAACAGCACATGGTGGCACTGCAGTTATAATCAAAATCATAATTAAACACCATGAAATAAAAAAGTATCAGAAGGAGCATCTACTGTAGTAATAGAAGATTGGCTAGGTCCTATAACAATTTCGGCCATCTATTGCCCACCAAAACATGCAATAAAAATGGAACAATTTGATCATTTTTATACATCTTTGGGTCATCGCTTTATAGCAGGGGGTGATTATAACGCAAAACACCAAGAGTGAGGATCAATATTGGCTACAACGAGAGGCCGAGCGTTTCTTAATACAATTCAAAAAAATAAGCTTGATCATGTATCAACCTGTGAACCTACCTACTGGCCTAGTGATAGAAGAAAGATTCCAGACGTCATAGATTTCTGCGTCACCAAAGGAATCGCAAGTAATTATATTAAAGCGATGCCATGTTTAGACTTATCATCGGATCACTCTCCTGTTTTAATCACTCTGGCTACAAAGATAAGGAACATGCAGAAACAACCGATGTTAAGCAACAAAATAACAGACTGGAACCAATTCAGATGTAAGGTAACAGAGAATCTAAACACAAAAATGAATTTAAAGATGGAGTGTGATATAGATCAAGCAGTGGAACATCTCAATGAATGTATTCAGTCGGCAGCTTGGAAGTCCACATCAGTAAAAGATGAGAAAGAAAAGAATGGGGAATGTTCAAATCTTGTCAAGAAAATGATTAAGGACACAAGAAAATTAAGACAGCAATGGCAACGATATAGACTAACAGAAGATAAACGCAAGTTAAACAAGGCGGTCAAACAGTTAAAGAAGATGCTGCTCAATGATACAAATCAGTCAATTCAAGAATGTTTGTCGCGACTCTCACCAACAGAAAACACGGATTATTCACTGTGGAAAGCGACTAAGAAGCTGAAACAATCACAACATTATATTCCGCCAATACGAAAAAGTAACGGTCAGTGGGCGAGAAAGAATGAAGAAAAGGCTGATGTTTTTGCAGATCATTTCGAAAGAGTATTTCAACCATACCCATCAGAAACTACGGACGAAGAGAACAACAACATTCAAATGCATACCATTGCAAATGAATCATACAATCACGAAGTTTCCTATCTTTGAAGTAAAACTGCAATACAGAGGGAGTTAAATCCTAAGAAGGCGCCAGGATATGATCTTATCACAGGAAAGGTTTTGCAAGAGCTACCAGATAATGGTATTCGATTTCTTACCTACTTATTCAACACAGTACTTAGATCTGGATGCTTCTCAATACAATGGAAGGTTTAACAAATAATACTTATACCAAAACCAGGCAAGCCTCCAGAAGATGACTTCATGACTTCTATAGAATATTAAAATCGATTTAAAGGACAGATATTTTATTATAAATCAGCAGAATGTTTATACAAATGTCCGTCTAATTAAATCTGGTAAACCAATGGGTAGCGTGCTTGGCCCGATATTATATCTGCTAAATACTGCAAATTTACCTACAAGTAAACAAGTAACTGTCGCAACATTTGCAGACGACACAACAGTGCTCTCATCACACGAAGACCCCATCAAAGCGACAGAAGTGTTGCAGGAGAATATTAACAATATTCAAGTATGGATGAAAAAATGGCGAATTAAAGTTAATGAAGCTAAGTCGAAACATGTTACCTTCATGATGCGAAGAGGAACATGTCCACCTATACAAATGAATAACCAGAATTTACCTCAAACTGATGATGTAAAATATTTAGGTATTCACCTCGACAAACGTCTAACATGGCGTAAACATATATGGACAAAACGAAAGCAGCTGGGAATAAAACTGTCAAAAATGTATTGGCTCATATGCAGAAAATCAAGTTTCACGTTTGAAAATAAACTACTGCTTTATAAAATGATAATAAAACCTATCTAGACTTATGGTATATAGCTGTGGAGAACGGCCAGCAACTCAAATTAGGACATTCTTCAGCGGTTCTAATCTAAACTTCTACAAATCATAGTAGATACCCCATGGTTCGTCTCAAACGATATAATTCACAGAGACCTGCAGGTCCCATCAATACGGGAAGAAATTAGGAATTCCAGTGCCAGGTATCACTCAAGATTGACAATTCATCCAAACGAACTAGTGAACAAACTTCTCACTACCACGACGAGAGAAAGATTGAAACGCCACAAAATTTTCGATTTGCCAATAAGGTCCTAGATACAGGTTGTCTTTATAGTGGAAATTTCTTTGGCAACCTTGGTGTTGGATGTTTCTTGTTCTATATTATGTAAGCTATACGTTTATGCCTATGACTAGTCAACCTATCATCTAAGTGCATTCAAAAACATTCCCGCGGCTGAGACATCCCAAAATTAAACTAGTATTACTGATTTACTCAATGTTCTATCAAACAACTATGGACGAACAATTTCAGTGAAATCCTTTTCGTTGCCAAATTTTTTCCTTATTTACAAAAACAAAGTTCCAGTTTTATTTTATGTAAAGTATACAAAATAGATATTTTTTTTATTGCGATCGTCCAAAAAGTATCCTGGTGTAATAAAAATAGACAAGTACAATCCAGATGGTTGTCGTTTTCAATTTTTAAGAAAATGGAAAATTATGTTTTTTTCAAGAAGTAGGATATAGACAAAACAAGAACAGTAAGAAAAATAAAAAAATTAGGAAACTTTAATTTAGCAATAAGCTTTATGTCTCAGTTTTTTCAATTTTATTTTTTGGATATAATCAGAATTCCAATCAATACTATAGATTTTGACTACATTCAATTCGTGCTAGTAGCAACTTTTTACTGTATTTGTACTCCAGTTTTACTTGATATTGATATTGATATATATATATATATATATATATATATATATATATATATATATATATATATATATATATATATATATATATATATATATATATATATATATATATATATATTTATATATATATATATTTATATATATATATATATATATATATATATATATATATATATATATATATATATATATATATATATATATATATATATATATATATATATATATATATATATATATATATATATATATATATATATATATATATATACTGATATAGATATACTGTAATAAATTAGAACTTAATGTAAATAAATGCAAAGTAATTAGTTTTCATAGAAAGAAATATCCCGTCTATTATGACTATAAATTTAAAAATGTACAAAAAATGTAGAAAAAATACAAGACAATTTTTAACTAAATCTGAACTCTTAAATTGAGTCCACTTGCAAAATACCACCGCCAAAGTGCTTAATTGGTTTAGCTATATTGAGAGCTAGTTTTTACAAAAAATTCAAACCCCAAATGGTTTTATTGGTAGTAGTAGTATTAAACACTATTGTATTGTTATTTTAAATTAAGGCAGTTTCTACTTTTTACCAATGTTAAAACATCTTTCCTGTAATAGATTTTTATTAAACAAAAGCATTGTTTTTTTTAGCTATATTAGCTCGTATGTAGAAAGATTTTCATTATAAAATATATTTTGCCATTTACACACTATTAAACATGCAAAGCATTTGTTACCTATGAAAATAATTTCTTTAAATATAGGAGTTTCATCATCAGCAATAAATGAACATATAAAATGTCACTTTTGATACGTATCAAATAGATAGAATGATTTCACAAAAAAAAATAGCTCTTAAATTTAAAATTATTCAGAAGTGAATCATAAACAAAAAAGTCATTATGAGCATGCATAGAAAATGGTTTGTATGTTAAATGAGAACCATCATTTTCTTTTAAATTAATATGGTGAACATACTCTTGATGCCTAAAAGAAAATGTTTTACAAATTTTTATAAAACTTTGAACACATCGCGCTAATTTTTTAAACTTCAAATGTTGCAGTTAAGCATATGTTTCCGAATGCCATTTTTTTTATTACCAAAATTTAATTCAAAATATGTAAACTTAAATTTAAATATTCAAAAATTACCAATAATAATTAACCAATAAAATTTTTTTTTAATTTTAAATTATAAACTATTTAGCGAAAGAGTGGTATTGATTAATCTCATTTGACTTGAAATAGATTCTACTTTGACATTAAATATAAAGTTAATAATACATTTCAGCATTTGCCGTAAGTTGTACACAAAATGAATATTTAATACATATTGGATTTTTAAATATTTGTTGATTCACCCTATAGCTGTATCATCTGTCGTTAATAGTTTTCCATCAATAACAATGTATAATTTGCAAATGGTTTTCCAAGAAGATCCAGACGCAATTAGGATCGGAGCGTTCTCAGGGTTTTTGATTTTTATTGCGTACGGGTTCAGTGGTTCATTTACCTGGCAAAATAAAATAAATGTTTATTAGTACTACTTTCAAAAAACTATGTTTATTATTATTATTATTTTTATTATTAATATTTTTAAATCAAATTTCAATAATTAGTTTTTTAGAGAAACATTTTAGAAAATATCTGAAACATGTATTGTGAGATGGTTAATACCTCAAACATCTTACTGATTTCACAAAACGCGCCAAAGTTGGTAGAAATTTGATTTCCTTTTACTAAAATGTCTGTAAACATAAAGCAATCTTACCTGACAGAAACAAATTTCCGGTTAAAGCAGGCTTGCATTGATTCGACTGCTCTTTTCCCAGCGGAAAAGGTGGCAGTAGTATAAGAAGCCCCAATAACGCCAGAAATTCTTGAATAAATTCTAAAATAATAAAACAGAATTGCATTATAGAATTTAAATAGCTCTTGATTTAAGGATGGTACTTATGTACCTTTAAATATCTCTGGTAACTTAATTAATTTTTTGTTTTTAGATGACAATGCGATAATTTTTTTTTTGGAGTTCACGTCGAATTTGGTTTTAAATAAATTAGACTTGCCAGGATAATGTGTTGAAAAGTCGATTTCGGTCTAAAGAATAATATAAAATATACTTATATAATTTACTTATAAATTGCTATGTTTTATAACATAGCTTAAAGCTATTTAAAATACTAAAACTACAATTTATTAATTTTATTGGATGTTCGTTACGAGCTGTTTTGTAACATATATAGAAATAATCATCCTTAGCGAAAAAACATGATTAGTGACTGACCGATACTATAGACAGTAACTTATATGCTGCGTGTAAAGGAGAGTTTTACCACAATAGTTTTCGCATTGTTGAGCGATCTCCTATTTGAAGGATAGAGCATACCACTTTCCATATACGGCTTAACTTTGGTTTGTGAAAGTTCCAATCAAGAGCTCAGATTTATTTCAATCCACCCTAGTGAAATAGTTTCGTTTTAGTCTAACTATTCACTGGAATTTTAATTGTTATGTTTATTAAATTATTCGTAGCAATATTCATCGCTAGAAATATGTAAAAACAGTTTATCAAGAAATGGTTAGTTTAACTAAAATTTAATGCATTCTTTGAAAATTTAGCATTATTTAATTGTAAAATAAAGCAAACCCACCGTACACAGAAAATAAATTATTTATATTTTTATATTTTTAACCTTTCCAGGTAAACTAACTTACCACCAGTAAATGACTTTAAAAAATTAGGCAGTATAAATTTAGATTTCTAGTAAAAAATCAAATTTTTGCAATTTAGCTAAATTTAGCATTTATGAAAAGTTAAACTCACTATTACTTAGGGGGATTACATTTGTTTTTGGCACCAGAAAATCACTCATTTTTGGAATTAACAACGTATTTCGGTATTTGGATTAAAAATATGAGTTTTTGCCACTTAGGTAAATTTAGGACAAGGAAATTGCTAAATTAAACACTTTTTTGACATATAGTTAATTTTAGTTTTAGCACTAACTCGGGATATCACCCGAATTTTTTCCTGTATATGTATATATAAATATATATATATATATATATATATATATATATATATATATATATATATATATATATATATATATATATATATATATATATATATATATATATATATATATATATATATATATATATATATATATTGTTATTGAGTGGTTTCTCAATAACATTAGCCCCTGGTCGTTTTTGGAGAAATTACTTCTGATTTTAATTTGGTAATTTGGATTTCTTTTCAACTACTGTCAAGAGTCTTTTTAGAAGTAGCTTTTTTACTACTTTTCTTCTACTGCGTATTTTAAATACTTTAGAAATCACTGGTGATAGTAATATTGGTCTACACGACGTTGTATCCTGTGGTGTTATTCCTAGTTTGGCAAACATAATAGCTTTAGCAGCCCATTACAATTTACTTTCATTTTTAAGTTAAAATGCTGCGAACTTGATAATAAAATATTTTGGTTATTCTTTTAGCACCTCTCCTGTTATTTAGTCGAAACCTGGCGTTTTTTTTATTTAAATATTTTTTAAATATGTTTGTTATCGAGAGTTTTAACAAGAGAGTTTATCAAGATTTTCTATCGCAGGTGTGGGGTGATAGTTCTTCCTGATTCAAATATTCCATTTATATGTTGAGGATTTATTGGCTTTCTCTTTACGTTTTTTTACAAATTTTCATATAGTTTCCTAATAAGATGGTGTTTGATAATCAGTTCTTTAAACTTTTGGTTGTCTTTCATAACAAATATTTCAACAAGTTGTTGTTTAGTCAATTTGATGGTTGTTATAGATTTTCTTCAATTTATGTATCTGTTTTGTTTATTTTTGTTAGATTGTTCATCACTGTTTTATTTTGAAGGGCTCTGCGTCTTGATGTACTTTATTTATACAGATATTTTAAGCTCAATTCGAGACTCTTTCACTGTTAAATATTCTTCATTTCAAAGAAGACAATTAAATTTTGTATTTTAGATCGGTATGATGGCCAGTTGGTTGGTTTTCCTGAAAATACTGCGTTACAGTTTATTTCTGTATTGCCTCTAAGTGTGTTTTTCTTTCAGTCGTACGTCGCGTTCAATAAATGTTCTTAACATTAAACCCACCTCCTTTAATTAACATATTTTCTAAACCTATTTGCCGTAAAAGTACTTCATTGTGAGTACACATCCACTTTTTTTGCTAAAGCCCAATGGCGTTCCATCCGATTTTAAGATTCTTGCACCTTTTTTTGGTTAAATACGCACAATTAAAACCAATAAATTATTTATACAAATAAATATGTTTATATTTTATGGCAGTTCTAATTCTGATTACCAGAGCTTTTGATTAGAATATCATTCGTCACATCCGTGCCAATATTACGTGTTGTATTCAATATTCAATCAAATTTGTAAATTTGAAAAGGCTAACTCTTTTGCTGATTTTTTGGCAAACAAATTATTTGTTGAAATGTTTATGTATTTTATACGAGTATTTATACTGAGGAGTGAGGACAATAGAGCTTTTGGTTAAGGTATCATTCAAATTTATAACCCAACAAATGAGGTTTTGTATAGTGTGTTTTGGAGGGAAGTATATTCCTGATATTACACAGTTCCCAGATCATTTCTTCAGGCAAATGCTCGTTGACTGAATATGTTCTTTCTCTTATTTATTAAGTTCGTAGTGTTTTAACCTTTTTTTTTAATCAGAACAGCTGTGCCACCATGTGCTTTTCCATCCGGATGCTTAGTTTCATAAATTGAATATCCATTATTTTGAAATAGTTTTTATTTGTAAAGCGATTTTCAGATATTAACATTATGTCAATATTGCGCTTAATGAGGAATACTTTAACTTCAGTTTTGAGCTATGCTATATGCCATTTGCATTCCATATGGCTTTTTTGAAGATATTCATTTTTGATTTTTAACAACCACCTGCATCAGCATATTCACATTTTTCATCATTAAATTCATGTTTCCTTCATCATTATTTTGCAATTTTGGCGAAGTTTCTTTAAGGATACTAGTATATAACACCCCATATTCGTTACTATTTTCGGTTGCGTTCTGATTTCCGCCTTAAATGTTATTGGAAGAAATGTCTGGATATATGTCTGTTCTTCCGGATGAGCACAGTTTAAGCATGC
Source organism: Tipula confusa (assembly GCA_963556175.1). Taxonomy (NCBI): domain Eukaryota; kingdom Metazoa; phylum Arthropoda; class Insecta; order Diptera; family Tipulidae; genus Tipula; species Tipula confusa. The sequence goes on along the minus strand of OY744476.1, from coordinate 104,616,874 downwards.
GTGCTCTTCTCGCTGCCGAGATCTAATATTTTCGTTTCAGATCTAAATTTACTAGATATCCTTTATAATATGCCGTATGATTTGCGCCGCAGTTGCTACATCTTTTAACAGAAGTATAGCCTTTTTCCAGTATTCATTTGAATTATGTAGTTTCCTGTAGATAACACAGACATCCCTAAACGAATAATTAGCTTTACCATATTCGTATTTTTGGCACTTAATGCATTGTATTGGCCCAGTTCTTTTTTTTTGGTTCATAACAGTGCTTTTTCTCTGCAGGAGATATATATTTCATGCTTTTCTTTTGTTTTTAACTTTCTACTTCCAACTCTATACGCGGTATAAGTGCCTCAACCATTGGCACTTTTTTATTAAAAGAGTTGTTGAATTTGTCAAATGCTCTGTTATAATCAATGTTAAGAGGTTGGATTTTACTTTCTTTTATATTTCCTTTTTACCCCGGAAATAAAAAGTTTCATCCATTTTTTGTTTATCAAGTTGGGAAGATTTTTTGAAATAAAATCAATAAATTATTAATTTAGTTTTATCTTTCATGTGATTTCACTTTAATAGCACTTTAGAACAAATGCATCTTGAACTTATTATAGTATCAATTTTCACGTTACTACTTACTTTATTTACTAGCAAATAAACTTAAACTAAATAAACTGAACTCAGGTGTCATCTATTGCTCTTCATCGTATGTACCTCTACAGGTGAAATCCAATATGTAAGCATATATAAGTGTATGAAGCTATCTGATTTACGATGATTGTACGATGACCGTACAGTATATTTTTATTTTTATTTATAAACAACTCGAAACGTTCAATATCTACGTCTTAATGAACTGCTACCTCGAATAATATCAGAAAAAAAAATGAAAATGTTAAATTGGAAAATTAATAAAAATCGTAAAGCAGATTCAAAGAAAAGCTTTTATGTTGAAAAGAAATATTGATAAAGTAACAACGGCTAAACGAACAAATTACATTTTCGTTTCGTTTTGTGCAACGATTCATGTTAAAATTTAAGTGGTATTCCTTTGTACTAAATACACATACCAACCATAATCAAACGAAACGAAAAACCCAATGAAGATTTCAAGATAATAATCTTAGAAATAAATGTATACATTTCACAAGCAATTATCAACTTTTATAAAATCGACAAAAAAAAATAAAAAGATTTTGAAACGAGATTCTTCAATGGAAGTCGATTTTAGCAATGCACGAGACAATGTATACAGTAATATGAAATGGAAAAATCAATCGTATTTCCAGTCGAACGGTTTGTTGACTTCGATTGATTACAAAAAAATATGTTTTCATTTTTCGACTTAAGAATTTACCACCTAAGGTCATTTTCACTAAAGACTTGCATGATTGGTACTTTTGTTGTAAAATTTGCAATGATACTTAAATAGAGATGGATATTTTTATTTTATATCTACCTAGACAAAGGTTATCTTAAATACCATAATTAATGCTTTATAAATACGAGAAAAAAATGTTAAAGGATAAAGCTATCCTTTAATACGAGATATTTTATGGGTTTAATGGACTTTTACTAGACTTTACGAATGTTTACCTTTGTTTTTGGTTGCCAACGATGAAATCATGAAAAAATATTTTTTTATGAGAGGTCTTTAGTGACACTTAACGGTTCAAGATAAAGAAGTTTTTAGTACTAAATACGATGCAACATGCTTCACTAGTTCCAAAAATAACTTTACTGCATTCATATCTTTTGTAGTTATTTTTGTAGATGTCTTTAAATCGACATTAGAATGATTGCGGCACCGCAAGGTCTATGCATGTTGTCTATATTTTTTGCAGTGCTGGATTATGTATCTCATTAAAAATTTCAGTAGACATAACTTGATCGATTATTTCAGCTGACTGAAATTTATGCGATGATTTGTCTCAAGACACGATTTACCGTTAGACCATTTATCAGTACCTTTACATCGAAATCGGGACTTTTAGATTCAGTTTCATTTAGTCTCAAGTGCGTTGTGATTTCTGGTCTGCTTGTGAGTTCAAAGTGAACATAATGAACTGATCAGAATATTCAAGTTCGGCAAAAATTAAAATTTGATTTTGCAGTTTGTCGCCAACTTTTGTGGAGATCTTTCAAAATAAGATAGTTAAATAATCGAAATACAACTTGGAGTTATAAGTCAACGATCCTTTAATGGAGGGAATTGCCGACACAAGCACTCAGCTGATGATTGGATGGAACACATTATAACAAACTGACGATTATGATACTTTAAACTGCAACATATTAACCTTGTTTTAAATACTTTGGCGAGTAGTTTTGTATCTTTCACATTTCCAGCCTGCTTCTCCGATATAGAGGTCTCAAAGTGCTGAGATTGGTAAATTATTGCTCTGGATTTTATAAATTTTTTGGATAAGTGCGAATATCACAATCACGGTCAAATGAAGGCTAAACATCGCCGTCTACAAAAGTCATGTCAATTTCATTTGATGCATTGGTGTATTGTAACATTTTTGATTTGACAGACAGTCCTTGTGAAACATTATGTTAATAGTGGCTACTATACGGTTATATTTAATGGCTGATAATATTCGTGTTTAGATCATATACAAGATAATGAAGAAAATCAGAACAAGTCAATGAATCAACATTTAAATTCAGTGGATTTGGAAATTAAAATTTTCTTTTGTAGCAGCAGCTGTTGAAGGTTCTATTACTTCTCGCAATTGTTCTTGCTACTTTTCTTGAGCAGTCAAAAGAGATTCCTAGCATTTTATTGACCATACAAAAATTAAATAAAGCTTTTGATTTGAGTAATCAATTTAGCAAATATGCAAAACTTTCTACTTGCAGGTACTTTGGGTTGGTCGAATTAATAGTCCTTCCATTGCGGTTGAACTAAATTTGCTATCTTGCTGTCATCCTTTTTCTTATCCAATTTCGTTCTTCCCATTTTCCTTTTTTCTTAAGGTTATTTTACTATTTTTGGCCCAGAAAAATTCTAATCACATTTTAAGAAATAACGTCACAACATGCAGCAAAAAATTTGTATTGGCAAGTTTTTTGATTATTGCCTGGTTTAAAACTCGAAGAAGTTAGCTCTTTCGATAAGGCTATTACTGAAAAAAAAACATATTTTGAAGAATTAAAAAATCAAACGAAATCTAAAATAATAACCTTCAACTGGTTATACCGAGCTCAAATAAAGCAAAATCTTAAAACTTCGATATAATTTGACAAAATATGTAAATATGATATAATATGTAATCTTGGGCGCATAAGTCGAGAAACATAAAAATAACAATTATCATGTTGCATTGGGAATACACACATAGCAATCATACTTAAAATATGCACGATCATATTGATAAAATTTTAAATATACAGGGTGATTAATAGTAATGAGTTATACATTTGTTATGAATTGAGTCATTTGTCATAAATCATAGGTCATAAGTCACAAGTCATAAGTCATAAGTCATAAGTCATAAGTCATAAGTCATAAGTCATAAGTCATAAGTCATAAGTCATAAGTCATAAGTCATAAGTCATAAGTCATAAGTCATAAGTCATAAGTCATAAGTCATAAGTCATAAGTCATAAGTCATAAGTCATAAGTCATAAGTCATAAGTCATAAGTCATAAGTCATAAGTCATAAGTCATAAGTCATAAGTCATAAGTCATAAGTCATAAGTCATAAGTCATAAGTCATAAGTCATAAGTCATAAGTCATAAGTCATAAGTCATAAGTCATAAGTCATAAGTCATAAGTCATAAGTCATAAGTCATAAGTCATAAGTCATAAGTCATAAGTCATAAGTCATAAGTCATAAGTCATAAGTCATAAGTCATAAGTCATAAGTCATAAGTCATAAGTCATAAGTCATAAGTCATAAGTCATAAGTCATAAGTCATAAGTCATAAGTCATAAGTCATAAGTCATAAGTCATAAGTCATAAGTCATAAGTCATAAGTCATAAGTCATAAGTCATAAGTCATAAGTCATAAGTCATAAGTCATAAGTCATAAGTCATAAGTCATAAGTCATAAGTCATAAGTCATAAGTCATAAGTCATAAGTCATAAGTCATAAGTCATAAGTCATAAGTCATAAGTCATAAGTCATAAGTCATAAGTCATAAGTCATAAGTCATAAGTCATAAGTCATAAGTCATAAGTCATAAGTCATAAGTCATAAGTCATAAGTCATAAGTCATAAGTCATAAGTCATAAGTCATAAGTCATAAGTCATAAGTCATAAGTCATAAGTCATAAGTCATAAGTCATAAGTCATAAGTCATAAGTCATAAGTCATAAGTCATAAGTCATAAGTCATAAGTCATAAGTCATAAGTCATAAGTCATAAGTCATAAGTCATAAGTCATAAGTCATAAGTCATAAGTCATAAGTCATAAGTCATAAGTCATAAGTCATAAGTCATAAGTCATAAGTCATAAGTCATAAGTCATAAGTCATAAGTCATAGGTCATAAGTCATAAGTCATAAGTCATAAGTCAAAATTTAAAAAAACTTAAGGATGCTGAAATTTTCGAAGAAACTTAAGAAAAATTAAGGTTTTTACTCATCTATGGTTCCACCTTTAGTAAATCGAATTTAAGAAAATATGTAATTACACAGCGAAAAATTGCCCTCAAGTCATATAGATGTTGTATTTTCTTAGTTTTTTGTTTTATGTCACCCTCTGAATAATAAAAGACAATTATTCATTTCCTGTTATCCTTCCTCATATATAAAACATATCGATTTTTTGTTTTTGAAATTGTAGTTATCTTCACTCTTCATATTTAATTGTTTATATTGGTTTCTAAAATGTAGTTTCTTTTGTAAACTAAAATTCATATTTCAATGCATCTCAACATAATATTCAAGATACATAAATACATAAAAGGAAATCCAATCTAAGTGGTATGATTTCATGATTTTTTAGTTCATTTTAATTGGTATATGAATCATTCGAGATATAGTTGACAAAAACGCTTTGGGACCTACAATATTTCTATGTGCTGATTATTTCATATCCGTTTCTTAATTTATGAACAATTGTTGGCAAAAAATTAATCATCTCGAGGCTAAGAAAATATACTGGAATATTTTGATTATCCAAAGATTATATATTTTATGTTGGTGTATACCAACCGAGATTTCTAAAAGCATTCAAAATAAATAAAACGACAACATCTCGTATACAAGTTTTGTCATATCTCATTATTAGTTGATAGCTAGCTGTGGAGGAGGCTATGTTTAGCTGTACCTAGCTATGTTTAGCGGTACCTTTCATCTGAATTAAACCAATGCACTTTCATGGTTGGATTAAAACATTCAATCATTCTTTAGGGATGATAAATTCCTGTATATTATATATATATATATATATATATATATATATATATATATATATATATATATATATATATATATATATATATATATATATATATATATATATATTGGTGATATGCATTGTTTGTTTTATACAGGGCAGAGCTGGTTCAAACCCTTTACCTGATTTTTATACTCGAAAATATTTTATGGAAATTTATAAATATTTGGCTGCAATGTTTGTGCTTATATTGAGAGCTTTGATTAAAGTTTGATCGAATTCGAACCACTATTACGAATAATTGAACGAATCAAATGGAATTTGTTACAGTTTATGTTCTTTTCAAAATCTATTCTTAGAGATATTATTGAGACCTCATAGTTCTAATAGAATGATAGTAAAAAACGATTCAAGAGAGATACAGTATCATCAGGATCACCATGAATATTTTTATTTTCTTATCAGGTATTTTAAATTCTGATTAATTTTGTTTTTTTTATCTAAGTATTTTATTAATAAAACGGTAATAACAACCGATCGTGAAAATGGAATGGTTTTCACGTATCGCCACGCATACGATGAGACATGCGTTCAATTCATCCGCCACTATTGATTTCGGAATCACGGGAAGTGTTTTTTCGAAAGTTGCCTACAATTTCATCACGCCACCAAAACGATGATTATTGCTACGCAAATCTTTCAATGTTCACGTTTGAGCACCATCGTGCACTCATCTTATATAATCAATTTACAATTTTTCAACAATTTTGCCAAGGTTGATTGATTTGAAATGTTGCAAACAGAATTTTCGTTGATTTGCAGATTTAACAGAAGCTTCTGTGCTAAATGTTCCATTCTTCCAACTTCCAACAGTGTTGCAGTAATTCCGGTAGATGTGAGAGCTAACGCAATACCACTTTGAGCACGTATTGCTGCTAATATCAATGATATAAGGAACCTTTTCCCAGTTCCGTCGGGCGCATCAAGGAAAATAGTACACCATTGCCATCATCGACAGCCTTCACCAGTTGATCATACGCACTCTTTTGCTGTTCATTCAAAAGTGGAACATTTGTTTGTACTTAATGCAAATTTGTCGTGTCGTTAGCACGTTCTCGTTCTAATTCACAATTCAATTCACCTCTAGTTCGATCCAAAATGTCTTCTGCAATATTATCTTTGTATACGTTTCCCCAAATCGTGGGTTTGAAGTCTGACATGTTGAAATGTCACCGCATATACAACGTTGAACCACCTGTTGAACTGTAATTCAATTGAACTGAAAACGAAATATTAGCCTACAGCGCTACCTTTTGAGATTTTTTCTTTTCTTTTTTCTTAAACCTTTGCGTAGTAATTACGAAAATGAAGTATCCAATTTGATCCAACCGTTTCCAAGTTTTATGCATCCAAACAAACCACGATTCATTTGTATACATATATATATAGGTGGGCGAAAAGGATTGAACTGGAATTGTATTATAAACCAACAATGGAAAATTTCTTTAAAAAGAAAATTCTTTGTTTATAAATAGAATGGCCGCTCGAATTGTTAAATTCTTTTTCTGAACTATTCAATGGCGATGCACTCACAATAGGAGAAATCTGAACGCAATTTTTATTAGAAGTAAGAAAAGAAGGCCCAAAAATAACATTTCCTCTTCGGAAGTCATTAGTCATCTAAAAGAATGTAAAAACATGTAAAAACTAGCGAGGCATCTCTTCTCAAGATGTCTCTAGTAGTCTTTCAACTCAAAGTACTGATCAAATTCAGGTTGGCTAAACTATTTTTTTTTCAGCGGATAAAAATGATCAAATCTTAAAATGATCAAGAATGTGATACTTCAGCACAAAAAGTGACGATCGAAAAGTGAATAATGACAGTGGCCTGGAAGAAAATAATTTTAACCGAAGCAATACAAAAATCTAGTAGAATATACTATTAAGTGAATAATTAGTATGTTCTACTAACTCTAAAGATTATGTACGTGAGATTCAGTTATTTTTTGACAATAGTTATACAATTTACAAACCGTTGTTCTTACAGATGTGGGTCACCAATTCAACAATATAGTCTTTTACGACAAACAAAACGTAGTATGGTAAAATTCTTTGAATATCACGCACATTTAAAATATTAACACCATCAAAGCTTTCACCATTAAATATTATAGAATTACATTTTAAGCGCAACAACACCAAAAATTATTTGTATGAAATCCAGGCGCTTAACATTCATAACCCACCCATTTTGAAAATCTGGTAAACGAGTATTACGTCGAAACACATTTATGTTCGACTATAATTGAATTTTTTTCTTTTCTCCCGCACTGATTCAGTTTTTTTTTTTTTTGCTTGAAATCATATTATTTGAATCAATCAAATTACATTTTATTTCAACATTTAATTGAAAGAAAATTGTTGAACATACTAAGAGAAATGGTAAAAACGACATAACAAAAAATACAACATCTTCAGGCAAACATAAAAAAAATAAAATAAAAAATCGGTATATAGCATGTATGTTAGACGTATACCAGTACTGTCATAAAAACTAATCTATTTGCGAATATAAGTGAATGTAGGCATTAAATAGGCTACTAACTATATTTAGGACCATTAAAAATGGTTTTAATAGTTAAGAGAATTGATTCAGGCGATTAATTTTTTTTTAGTTCTACATAAAAATTTTATAGTTTTTATTTAAGAGCGCTCTGTGTTTAACTCTATTAACCGTATGCAATAAATAATCTGTATAAAATTCCCATTGCCCCTTTATACGGAAGGGTTTTATGTAATGTGTAAAGAGTGTTTCAAAAAGTGATTTCAATTCAAATAAAAAAATGTAAAATACTTAATTGGAACTTATCAAAGGCATACTTTGTAGAAACGAAATCCTTTTGAGTATTGCTAAGAAAAGACCAAATCGATTTGTATTTATTATATGCTTCCATAATTTTTTTTTACCGGTTTAATTTGAAGGTATCCACTTTTATTCCTGTATCAGAAATCTACATCACTACGAATCTGCTATTAATGTACATTTTAGAATTTAGTGTGTATTGAGAGTATTTTGATGTTTTGTCTGTTTAACGGTTATTTCAACTAATTTTCGTGCTAAATAATTTTATTTAGTTTGTAAATCTATACGTTTCAACATTTTGCGTGTATTGAGAGTGTTGTATCGTATTTTGGTCAGATTTTAGTCAATTTACCAGAGAGTTTTGCAATACTGAGTAGTTTCAAAGTGGTGCGGTGACTGACTTAGCATTATTAGGGACTTTTAAATTGTGGTGAACCCTATAAAACATAACTAACTACTTTTATGATAAATCCAATCATTTTAACAGCTCTACCAAATAACAACAACAAATCATTAAAAAATATCGTATTTAATCTATAAAAAAAATTAAATTTTCCATTTTCTATAAATCAATCAAAACTGACTAAAATACAATACATCGGAACTTTATATTAATTTCCACTCAAAAGATTTTCAATCAATTTTCATTTTGAAAATTACAGAAAAATATTAAAACACAAAAAAAAATATTTTTGAATTATTATTACTATATTACAGTAATAATTTTCATTTGCTATTTTTCACGCGATTGTTGGCAGATGTCATATAAACGAACTAATAAAATTAGACCACGCACGTTACATAAGTTTGGTCAGTTCTAGCCCATTTACCAATTAGTCTTTGAGATAGTTCGTCACTTCAAAAAAGGTCTTTCTGCTACTTTAATTATAGCAAAATAGTATTAGGTAATACAATTCTTCGCGAAGACCTTCAACTAATTCATCATTACGTAACAATGTTCTGGAACGCTATAAATTATAAGCGCAGTGTGTATTGAACCAATATGGTAAAATTCTTGCATATTTCTCAGTCGATCGATTTGTTGTTTAAAAGCGATAATCGAGCGATGACTTTGAGTGCTCATAAATACATCAAGTAAAGCACGATTTTACCTTTTCAAAATATAAACATCATTGTTGGTCATGATTTAGTTTAACTCATTCTGGCTGTCCTAATTTTAGAGGTTCCGTTCTTAGGATACCTCTAACTAAATTTGTTTTAACTAGCATACTGCAAATCTTGACATTTTCATGTTTATAAAGACGAAGTTTGTGTTTCCTAGCGTGCTTCCGGATTTGAAATTGTTCTTTTTGGTGCATTCCTAAAGCTGACTACAGTAATTCCTTATTGGTTTTATAAATTGCCTGCATATAATTCAATCCTATATAAGCCAGTACGTTTGTCTATGTTTGTCTTCTTTTTCTTCTTGACATGCTCTTTTTATTTAAGTTTAGCGTCAAGTGTAATGCCTTGATATTTTGCTGTATTTGTAAGTATAACTTGCTATGAGTTGATTTCCACTGGTATTTAGTTAATTTTTTGTTGGTAAAGTTAACATGAATTAATCTGACTTCATTAAGCTCGATTTGCTATCTCTTTGTCCAGTTACTGAATATAGTTACTGTTAGTGGCTCTTGGCACTTTGCTAAGTGCTTCTTCTATATAGTTTGTTACCATTTGCTAAAGTTGATGCGGCAAAAAATAGTCAGTCGGTTTTATATTTTCTACTTTTTCTACCATATGCTCTAGCTTAGCAAAGTCCTCCATAAAATTATGATATTGCTCCTTACATGCGGGATTCCTAGGCTTCCTATAGCAGTCTTGCTATAACAAAATTGTATCGTAAACTTGCAGACTCGCAAGTTTTCCTTTAACTGGTAATTTTATCACGAACCTCCCATTTTCGCTTAATTTTGTTGATGTTTAAAACTAATTAAAACCAACTCCTGTGGCTATCGATTCTTGAACCCATAACATTGTGGTTTCCTGGTCCAGCTAATTGATCAACGAATAGATTAATTATAGCTGTCCCTGTTTTCAGCTTTTGGTCATCTAATGCTTTCAATCCGTGATGCACTTCATCCGATGGATCTCTCAGTTTTCTGATCATGTCGGTATTTACCTGGTTTGAAGATGGTTTCTCCTTGAACGTACAAATAAATGCGCCAACGATGTACTTTCTGTGATCTTATCTTCCGACAAGCTTATAAAATGTCACGTAATAATTTGCTCCTAAGTAACTGCAAAGTACCTTATTGGCGCTGTTTAAATGTATTAGACCAGATCCATCTTTAAATGTTTCATTTGTGTGACTTATTCCACGAAGCCCATTGTCAGGAACTTTGGAAAATATTAATTAGAATTATTTACATTTCAATTTACATTTCTCTGGGGTCAAGTACATCTCTTCAAAATGAGTCCAAACAGAGTCGGCACTCCGTCTCTGTGGACTGGCCCATTTTATTGCTGCCTGGCTGTTGGAAAAAATGTGGATAGAGGCGCCTTTAAGACCTTTAGACCTAATAGTTGGGCGCAGGATTCGATTGCGTAAATTTCGGCTGGAAAAACAGTGGGGTAAGTTCCCAGTTATTACGTTGTTTTATGGTTGGGTCCAAAGACACCAATGCCGACCCCACTATCAATTTTTGAGCCATCTGTGAACCATACTAAGCTGTTAGGTTCCATTTGAGGTCCACCAGTACCTCAGTCTATTCTATCAAGGATTGTTATCACGAAATTAGTAGCCAAAGCGAAATTCTTTGGTCATCACGTCCGGGAATCTAAAGAACATATCCGAGTCTGAAACCTCATTCAAAATATTGTCTAGGTGATCCATATGTTTATCAGAATTATATTGATTCACTAGCTGTAATCTAGCTGCACAAGTAGTAGCTGATTTTTTTGACGTAGATATAAAGTGGAGTAAGTCCGACAACGGCTTCTATTGCCACCGTAGGACAGAAGCGCATAGCGTCTGTGATTCCGAGACATGCGAGCCTCTGCAATAAGGTAAGCTTGCTCATAATAACTTTTTGCTGAATCTTAGGCCACCAAACTATGAATGACTCCATAGGTTACAAAGTTACAACTGGCCTTACTATCATTATGTACATCCAGTAAATCATTTTTGAGCTGAAGTCCCAAGTACAGCCGATCATACGCCGACAAGCCTGACTGAATCACTACCTAGTTTGGATGTGATCTTTCTACTAACACGGAATTATTTTAGAGGTTAGTTGGATCATAAATACCTCTACGCCCGATTGCCCTAGCAATTTAGTTGTACCCAGTATTGTTAAAAGCTCCCTCAATATACAGAAAAGCATACAGAGCAATTTCTTTTGAGCGATAGGCCGCTTCAACCTTGGTTATAAGTAGATGTAGTGCTCTCTTTGTGGATTTGACTTTTCTGTAGGCGAATTGATTAGGATTCAGAGATTTGGTTACAGTTAACCAATCTCTGATATGAAGATCTACCAGTCGTCCCATCATTTTTGGCATAAATGATGTAAGACTGATAGGTCGAAAGGACGTATGGAGTTCATTTGGCCGATTGCCAAGCTTTGGGATAAAAACCACAATGGCTTGGCTTCAAGCCTGTGGTATATGACCCAAATTAAAGCTACTTAGTTCTAACTTACGCTACCAGAGCCGGAGTAATCAAGTTCAGACTCCTTTTTGGTGAAGGGATGGGAAGATTACATCCCCGCGTAGAGTTTTGAACGACTGAAAGGAGTTAATGGCCCATTTGACTTTTTGAGGAGTAAAAAGCTTACTCATATGTGTATCAAATATGGGGTTAGTAATTTTATTTGTGTCGCAAACAGTGCAGCCTGAAAAGTGCACCTGAAACAGGGTTTCAAGTGACTCTTTACAACTTGATGTATAATTACCATCGGATTTGACAAAAACTCAATCTCGTTAGACTGATCCTTAATTAGAACTTTATGAAGTTAAGAAGTTGTAGGTATATTTTGGATATTACCCTAGTTTTCCCCCACGTAAGGTGTTTGGAACGCTTAAGTTCAGTGTTGTAATTTGTTTGGGCTTACCTATATTCATTCCACTCATTAGAATGATTTGCCCTATTAAATAATTTCCCAACATTCTTGCGGAGTTTAGCCAGCTGCTCATTCCAACATGAAACTTTGCAATTTACCACAACGTTATTACTACACAGCTGCTTCCGGAATAAGAAAGGAGCACATCATTAAGCAAACAAACTGAGGTTGTAGGTCACTAATTGAACTCAAAGATATTGGCAGCATGTCCACTTTGATAAGTAAAGTATACCTATAGGTCTTCCAATTTGTAAAACAAGGGATACGACGCTCTTCCACCTGTATGCTCACTCCCGGTATATCGAACAAGTCAGTTTACGACTCACAGAATGAACTGACTGGATAGAATGAGGTCCAACACCTCTTGCCGAATCGCGTTAATGAAAGTGGCGTTAGATCCTTTATTTTAAATCTTTATATGACTACATATAAGATAATTTAAAAGAGATTGGCCTCTACTTTTTGTGTCGCTTCTACCCTAAATGAGATGATGCGCGTTTGCATCGTAGGTTATGATGAATTGTTAGGTCTTTAGGTTACAGTAATGCACCAGATCCTATTCAACTACAGGTGAAACACTTACCAAGTTACCAGGAAAGTACGCCGAAGCACACACTGTCCCCTGCACTCCACTGAAAGTCGGTACTTCCAGGATTACTGAAACCAGATCCTTAAGTGTTGAACTCTGGAATTGAAGGAACGTTAATATTAGATTAAACAAATATTGCTGTTCGGGGAACTTTTTCCCTGCGATCGTAAATCAACTTACATGACTTGAGGTAGAGGCGCCTGATTTTTCCTCCATTAACCCAAGGACAAGGGATAAATTTTGTTGAGCAAACCTTTTGCAAAATGTATCCGAGGCTACTACTGCGTAATGCAAGTTTGCTTATATTACCCAAATTGTACCAGCCATACTTGTTTGTTAAGGTAAGGAGATCTCCACTCCTGGCTGCTTGCCAGCCAACTGATTTGCGGGGTTTGGCGTGTTGTTGCCACGATTCCCAGTTTCATCTAGATCGCCCTAGGCTTAATTCCTGAGTTGGGAGTGCCATTGTCTTGGAGTGTCTTCTATAGACAGCCCTTTTCGTAGTAAACCCAGCTGATTTCTCAGATATACCATCAATGATATACTCTTGTATGTTTGGCATTTGCTTTATACTGAAAGTGTTATCATCAAGGTGATTCGGTAAGATAATTAGCCTAATACTGCCTAATACTTGGCTAAAAGAGGCCTTGACCGGAGTAGGATCATTTTTAGTTTTTTTGGGAGGTGGTTTAGAAGCAACCTCGAAATATTTTTTGCGCTTACCACAAGACCTACTGAGAATTTGCTACAGGTTTCGAGTGTGCTTTGAGATAGGGAGATTGGACTTTGCAGCGGCTTGAGCCTCGTCTATAGTTTTCACTGGAGTCCAGTTTAGTCAAATCTATTCGCTGGAATTGAAGGAATATGTTCTTAATATAAACACCAATGTTTGAGGAGCCTAATGCTTACAAGATGACACTGTTGTTGTCATCACAATTGATGCCTTTTAACGAGGTATCATTCTTTATATTCAAATATTTTCAGTTCAAATGAATTCCCACGAGTAACTGAGAAATTAAGGTCCCCCACAGCAGAGACTGGTATACTGTGGAAAGTCACCATTAAAACCGGAGGTCATCTACTATCCGGTCATCTGCTATAAAAATAAAATAAAATTTGTTTTATTTTAATAAAAATTAAGAAATGTCGTATTGCAAAGATGACTAAGAAAAGGCGGGTTACATAATTTTTTTAATTTTTTCTATGCGGTTGGAGTTTGGGTCACGTTAAATATGGACTCATCCGGTTTTTCAGCAATTTAATCACTTTCGTAATTTTAATATTATTGCAAATTATTTTGTTTAATAAACCTCCGCTTATGCAAGGTAGTTCTCCTCACATTAGAAGTATTTAAAAAAATAACAACACCATATGTCCATTAAAGATAATTAGCAGGCCTTTGTATAATAGACTCTTTTTTAGAGTCTTTCTCTTTGACTCTATTTTTAGAGTTTTTCTCCAACACAAAACTACATGCTACATTTATTTTGACTTTGGCTGGTTTATCGCTGAAATCCAATGAGACATGGCGTTTAATTTGTTATCTATATTGATTATATTCTGTCAAAGCATAATACAGTTTTCGTCCTTGGAAAAATAAATTCTCAGTTATTAGATTGACTGTAATGGGAAACGTATATTCGTTAATTTAATGTATTGTTGAACCAGACTTTGTTAATATTTAAACAGCAATGGTAATATTCGGTCAAAATATATTTCCAATAAGAATGAAACCATTTCTACCGGGTCAAAAAGTCATAAAAGTTTGTTAGTTTACTTAAATGTAATAGTACAACAAAGACCAGCTGTGGCTCATAAAAATCGTTGTATGATTATGTTTAAATATTGCTTTATTATGTTTATAGCATTTTAAATAAAAAATAATAATTTCGTCTGTACTATATCCAATATGCATCACAAATTTATAATTTCGCTTGAATAGATTATCTGACTATATATAGGGGAATACTACTGGATTTGGTCAGTTTTTGTTTGTGATCTATATTTTGAGTTTTCATTCAAATCAAGAAAATTGATGGTTAAAAATTAGCATACGAAATAAAATTAATATAATTATTTCTATTCGTTAAAATCTGAGTTGAAAATTTTAATTTTTATACTAATGTTTACTGAGGTTTACTGATGATTGTGGCTTCTATTTCGGTTTTTATAGAACTATCCGCTTGGGCATTTACATGCATTAATAATTATGAAATTTTTTTTTCAATTCTAACGTTGTTCAATCGACAGTTACAAAAGAAATAACAGTTTGGGAATAATCAGATGGTTCGAAATTTCAACAACCAATTTTCAATATTGATTTTTAAACTTTACTTTTTATTTGGCAAAGTGGTATGAAGATTAATGCAATATATAACATGATAATTGAGGAATTTCGTCTAATGTGGCGATTTCTTTTCAAGGAATCACTGTTAGTAAAATCCAAAGTAGAAAACTCCTTAATACCAGATTGAAGGAAATACACGATACAAATGTTTAGCATGGATTTTTTGTCGACATCGAGGAAATGATAAATTTAATTTTTGTTTTTGTAAAGAGGGTTGTGGTTTAGACATTTTTGTTACTAGAAATATCATTTACCTAAGTGTCTAGACCCTAGACAATTCAGGTGGAAGTCAATAAATTTGACCCAAGTTGTAAACATGTAGATACAGCGACACAAAATTGTAACTAGGGCACAAGACAATAAATACGATTTTTAATAGTGTTATTTGTTGTAAACTACATGACTTAGGAGCTCGATATTTATGGTCGTTGAGTTTAAACTTCTTACTTATTTGTTATGTAAGATACATCGTGGCAATGATGGACAGTTTTTTCACAAATTTCAAATCGTGCTTTTTCGAACCAATAAATTCACTCGAAATTGTGTATGAGATTAAGAAGCTAAAAACCAAAGCATCTAAAGGATTTGATGGGGTCGATAGTTTGGAGATTAAAAACATTTCTTGGTTTTTATTAGATATTTTAAAATACCTTTTTAATTAGAGTTTGGCGAGTGTCATTTTCCAAGACATACTTAAAGTGGCAATTGTGATACCGGTTTACAAAAAAGGTAATGCCCTCCAACCTAATAATTATAGACCAATATCACTGTTGAGTTCGTTCGCTAAAATATTTAAAAAACGAGTTATGTGCTTTCTTGACCATACTAAACTTTGAATAGCGAGGGTTTTGGGTTTGCATCTATGAAATCCACTGAGGAAGCTACTCTTAATTTATTGAGTCACATACGGCAGTTTTAACAAATCTCTAAATTTGTCGGTACTTTTTATTGACATCTCTACGGCATTCGACATGGTTAACCACAATAATATACTTCTTTCCAAATTATCTTGCATTGGTGTTAGAGGGGAAATTTTAGGTTGGTTCGAGAGTTATCTTCAAACCCGTCAATTAGTCACAACAAATAACACACTTAGTTATTCAGGTAATTTAAATTGTAGTGGTCTTCAGGGGATGGTACTGGGGCCCATGTCTATATGAACGATGTCTTAGCATTAGCCTCGGAATACGAAGCCGTCAGAACTAGCTAATTAATCACGGATTCCCTTAAACTACGGAAGTGGAAAATATAGCTCAAATATTAACCATGATAGAACCAAAACTTGGAAAACCTCGACAAAGCTTCAAAAACATCAGAGGGAAATCTCGTTCCCAAACAAGGTGCTTTAGATGCCAAAAACCAACAGAGCGGGCCAGCGAGAGGGAGGTGAGAAACAATATGAAAAACTCAGAGAGATAAATGGAATGTCCAAGAGACCTGGTAATCCTCAATGTAAGCACTGCTCTAGACAAGAAGAAAAGAACCCCATAGTAAGAATCAAAAGGATCACAGTCATTGCAGGGGATCGCACGACCAGGGAGCAGCACCAAAACGCGTCCCTCGCACCAATGGTCAAGTGGATAGAGAAAGGTACAATACCGCAGTGGCATGAAATCGCGAGTCCTCAGGTGGCGATTAGATGAATAATCTAACCGGCTTGCCGGTGAGTAAGTTGGAAATAAGAAAACACTCGCGGACCAAAACTGCCATGAAGCGTCTGTTCATCAGGAGATGCGGCTTCAAACAGCGACTGTCCCTCATGTTAGAGGTGGCTGAAACAAAACCTGGTATTAGGTATAAAATACTAGGGGAAGGCATCCCAATAAAAAACCAATGAGGAAGGTGAACAACGAAAGTATTATGGTGCAGGGTTTCAGAACCCCAGTACCGGTGGTTTTGAAGAGTGAGCAAGCGCGCTCCCGGCCGTCGATAACAAACTTGGCCACAGGAGCAGATAATACTACAAGTCAACACAACTCGAGTGGACATCAAAGTAAAGTAACAAATGCAGGTGTTATCCTTTTGCCTTTCTAGATGTCAAAGAAAATCGCTCGGTCCCCAATAAAAAGGAACTCCAGAGCATAAAAATAAGAGACCAGCGTTTTCACCACCGTCACTGAATGCAACAAATGAGCCAAAAGGAGAAAGTGAAAGACAATCGCAAAAGCGTCAGTGTCCTAATGATAATATTAGGAACGCGAATCAAGCATCAGTGCTTAAATCTAGTTGCCATAAACTAGTGGAGCAAATAAACACATAAGTCCAAATGCTATTAGATGGCAAAAGGCGCTCAATACACCAACCGATGAGAGAGGGAATAGAGAGATATCAAGAATTTATATGAGCTCTCAGCAATTGAATCGCACGATGAGAAAGCCAAGCAACTGCTAAGGAAAAATAATTCTTCCCAAACAACTCCCTGGCAGAAACTAGCAGAACCTGCAGGAAAGAGTGGACCTAACAGTGGAATCTTAAAACAGAATTCTAAGACACTCGAGCCTGAGATAAGCATGGAGATAGGTAAAACGGAGACAAACACAAACCAGAACCACCTCGTAGAAGGCCAGGAGACTGAGAGTGGTTGAAACCATATGGTAAGAAAACCGAAAAGGAAAAAGAAGCCACAGTGAAAAAATAAACGGCTACGACCTGAGGCGATTATGATAACACGAGATATATCATATGCCGACATGTTAATGAAAATTAATTCGTAACCCGAACTTATAGAGAAATCGTAGAAAGCGTCAATAAAATAAGAAAGACTGCAAAAGGTGACTTACTCCTTACTCTGCAAGGAAACCTAAACCCGAGCTAACAACTACAAGGAAAATCTCGAGTTTCTTCAGGATTCCGCACGCATAAAAGCCCTGTGCGAGGAAAAAACTATTGAATGCCGGGATCTCGATGAAGTAACCACACAAAAAGTTATGTAACGCTGTTACTACGCAGTACCCTGTAACAGTACAGGATGTACTAACAGAGGAGAACAACAAGCGTTTGCATACCACAAGGGAACAAGGCCCAGTAGAAGTGAAGATGATAGAACTAGAGAATGTTTGCAATGCGGAGGAAAATGTCATAAGGCCAAAGGATGTAAAGCACCACCAAAGTACGTATTGTGCAACCCTGAAAGCGGAAATCAACATGCTTCAGGCAAAAATAAATGTCAAGTTTACAAATCGCGATTAAAATACTTGTAAACAAACATAAGTGCATACAAAACAACTTAAATCACGGTGAAGGAGCTCAAAGTATGCTTGAGCAAACCGCGAGGGAAGAAGGTGCCGACATTTTGCTGATTAGTGAACCCTGTAGAATTCCTATAGATTTCGCAAGATGGTCTACAGATTTATTTTCTTATGAAAAAGTTAATGGAGCTGCAACGCTCCAACTAGCATAAACCTGGTCGAGTTTGAAGTCCTACTGGATCGGCTGCTAGATGACGCTAGAGGCAAATTACCCATTATAATTGCCGGTGATTTTAACGCCTAGGCAGTGGAATGGGACTGTAAAAAGATAACTCAGAGGGGCGCGGCTATACTGGAAACCATTGCCAATCTTAATCTAGTGCTGCTTAATCACGGTACCATCAGCACTTTTGACAAAGGTAAAGATAGTTCTATTATTGATATAGCGTTTGCAAACAGAGTGTGGAAAGTATGTGGAGCCATTACCATAAGTGATCGCATGGCAATTGTAATTGAGGTGAGACCACAAGCAAAATTTGAAAGAAAGAAAACAACCCCAAGAGCACAAAAGAATGACTGGATGATCAAAAACTTAGACAGCGCCATGCTAGAGCACATGCTAAACTTTCTTAAAACAGTAGATGTAATGGTAGAGCAACAAACAAGATGCGAAGCCTATTTAATGCATGCGAGGCAGCAATATCGAGGAAAGGTCATGGGAACAACAGATCCCCACAGTGCTGGTGGAATAATAACATTGCTGAACTCCGAAAATAGTGTCTCAGGTCAAGGCGAAATCATCAGAGAGCAAGAGGGATGGACGAATACTTGCGGCTCCAAAACGAATATAAATTTAACGTGCTCAATTTAGAAAAGCCATATTGGAAAGCAAAAGTGATGCTTTTAGAGTGCTACGGGAAAGCAATCTATGGCATACAAGATTGTTTGGGGCATGGCATACAAGACTGTTTTGAAAAAAAAATGAACAGTTGTATACGTCTTGCACCTGTTAATCCTAAAATGATGCACAATATAGTTGAAACACTATTTCCTAGGCAAGCAGAACCAAATTTTATGTGGAACTGCATCAGCATAAATGACGAAATTCCACCCGTTCCCCATCTGGAGATGATAGAAGCTGCAAAATAGATAAAACACAATAAGAGCACTGGGCTTGATGGGACCAAACACAGTCTTAAAAACTGGGGTACTGGCCAAACCAGAAATATTCAGTAAACTGTTTACAGAATGCATGCCGAAGGAAATTTCCCAAGCTATGAAAGAGACAAAGATCGGTACTCATACCAAAAGTAGCTAAGCCACCAGAACAGCCCGCATAATACAGACTACTATGTATATTAGGTACTACCGGTAAGCTACTTGAGAGAATTTTTTGTACCAGACTAGAGCACCACACGGAAGGTACTTCCGGGCTACATGACCATCAATATGGCTTAAGGAAAAAGCGTAGCACAATTGATGCTTTTGCAAATGTGTCACATGGCACTCAGTGCACAGGCTGGTAAAAGGTGGAAGGAAGGTGACACACATTACTGTGCAGACACTACACTTCACATTAAATATGCGTCCAATACTGCGAATTGGGACAAAATCGTCAGGAAACTACGAAGTTTATGCGTACCAATCTATCTAACCCGCTTAATAGGGAACTATATTCAAGAACGGATGCTGATGTACGACACTGATGAAGGGCCAAAACAATATGAGGTAAGAATTCCAAAACCAAATCCCCGATATGAGCTGACTCAACTAGTGTCAAGTCGTATATTAAAGATGTAAAATCTGTCCATAGATTGACCTCGATTCGAATAATCTGTGCTTTTCGAACTATCTCAGATGAAGCGGCTAACGTAATTGCACGGCGTTACCCAGTCGACATTGAAACCAAAAAACACAAAGCCATTTACGTTAAAAAAACACGCATAAGAAGAAAAAGACATAATGGAACCAGCTAACGAAGAAAGTTTAGCCGAAAGGCAACATAGATGGTCAATCCACGAAAGGTCGGTAGACCTTAAAACTTATGCTAGTGATCAAACCATGGCTAGAAATCATGGCGAGGTCAACTATCACCTCTCTCAATTTCTATCGGGTCACGAGTGTTTCCGAGAATAACTTTCATGAATACAAGTATGTCGAGGATCAATACTGCTTTTACTGCGATAGTAAAAATTAAAACGCAGAGCACATTCTCATGGAATGTAAAAGATTCGATGAGAAGCGAAGGCGTATGGAGAATATAATAAAACAACCAGTAAATCCAGTCAGAATAGTGCAATATATGCTGACCTCCAAAGAAGCTTGGGAGGCAATGAGTGAAATTCTTGTAGAGATTATGAAACTCGTGAGATGTGACGAGCGAGCAGGTTAACTTTTGAGGAGTTAATAATGAGAACTGGGAGTAAAACTTAATAATATAGTAAATAAATCAAGAGCAACTAAATCACCTGCTACGCGAAAAACGCCTTAATTGGTGGTATCGCGGGGGTAAAACAGGTCAGTGAGAAGGGAGATGGTTTTTCATGGTAAAACCCGTTGTCATAAGGAACACCGGGTTCCTACGTCTTTTTTAAGATTTCGAACAAAAAAGAAACACACACACACATACACACACAGAACGATGATAATGATCATGATTATGGCGGCCATAAACGTCAAGTATACAGATGATTTACGACCTGCAATAAATGGACATAATTCTTGACCATCCGTGTACTGGTAAATAAACAGGACCGATTTCGAGCAGAAAGGGATTCTTGTTTCATCAGTCCATTACGAATCCAAATGCCAAATTCGTAACAATACATAAATAATAATGTTCAAAAATTACGATGCTATATGATACTGTTGTAGAGGTACCGAGCTGCCTGAAAACTTATTAAACACGGTTGAAAATATAATTTTGCATAATCTAATTAAGTTCAGTTATGGAGATGAAAATAATAATAATAATAATAATGATAACATATTCAAATTAGGGTAGGCTTGAAGTTGGAGGCCTCTGTCGTAAAGATAATGTATGAACATTTGTCTGTACGTACCGAATGATTAATTAGGAAACTAATATAATAGTACTATATCATACATTGTGTTAAAATTACAAATTGCATTATGCATATCACACAAAGTCAACAACATAAGATGAAAAAAAAATAAATAAAATCCGAGAAGCGAGGAAAATTTATAATTCACTTAAAAATTCATAAGTATCAACAACAAATTTTTTTGTTTTTTTTTTTCATTTCTTGTGATACACAGTATTTTTATGCCACACATTTTCGCTCATCTTCTGTTATGCAAATTAATAAAAAAAATTTTGTTTCGTTTGTTTTTCATGAGAAAAGCAGAGCAAATCTTTTTAACTAATGAATTAATTAATATTCATGTTTTATTTTAGGCTTTTTTCCCTCTCTTACGCTCTTTTCTTTCTCTCTTTCTCCTTCTCCCTCTGTCTCGCTGCCTATTTGTTTTGTTTGAAATTAAGATTCGTTGTTGATTTATGAGTAATAATGAAGAATTTATATATTATAATAAGGAATTGTGGAATGAAAAAAAAAGCTTTCGTAATTTTTCCTTTTGTTTTTCATTTTTTGTAGCTTTATGTTGATGAATTTTACCTGAAGTAATATTTTTATACATAATTTATTTGGCAACAAATTTGTATTATAATTTATTGTTATTTATTTTAATTTAAAGCTGTAGTTTTTGTATTTTAAATCTTACATAATTTTTTATGCTTTTGTTGTTGGTTGGACAGAGGTTTCCAATAAGGATTACATGCATAATAATTTACATATATGTCCTGTCACCAAAATTATTATTTGGAATATACAAAAATGTTTGTTCTTCAATATTAGGTTGGTTTTATCGCTCATTAAAAAAAAATGTGTCGGTTAAAAAAGTTTTTTTCTCCTTTTACTGTATTCCACGCACAACCTTGGCTTAAATGTAGTATCATTTTTATTTCTATTGATATAATTATATATCAGGTCATTACAGTGGCTGAACTGAGTTATTTCGGTGATTTCAAGATTCTCAAAGCCACATATGGTTTCTACAAAAACAGGTTAAACAGATGAATAGATAAAGTATTTTAGGTTCCAAAAGTTGTCAATAAAGCTGCCTTATTTAAAACTGCAGTTAGATAACAGGCATAAAAACAGTAAATCCAACAGCAAAATTCGTCAATAAATTGGTAAGTCAATTGAAACAGGACCTCTTGAAGTGTCCATATTAAACATGACCTTTACTGTCTCAAGCTCGGACAAAGCAATTTTTAGATTTATACCAGACACCATTGGAATATATTGTGTGTAATCTTTAATAAGAAAGAAACATTTAAATTACAGATTGTTACTGGATTATTATACATTTGGTTTATCAATTCCATAAAAGGTATTTGTCATTAAACGGTTAATTCAATTAATTTGTAATGTTTAATCAATTATTTTAAAATCTAATTTGCATTAATTTTAAAGTTTTGTGTCAAATAAAGTGTATATAAATTAAATGTTCAACGTTTAAGGAAAAGAAACGAAAATCGATAGAAAAATTAATTGAAACAGATGTATGGTAGACACTTGAAGAGCCGGCAATATTGCCACTGGTTTCAACCCCTTAAGATCAAAATGTTGTATAAAAAAATGAATCCAGAAGTGTCGCGACTATTAGATGTACTTGGGCACCCAATTTTTTTTTATAATTATCCTTAGCACTTAGGTTAAATGTATATCCTTAATAACAAACACACAGCACTACTGCAAAAGGTAAAGAAAGGATTAAGAGGGAATAAGGTAAGAGAGGGATAAAAGTTATAACGGTTTTCAGTCTTTTAGTTGTTTACTTTTAATATTAAGTTTGAATTTCTGTAAATTGTGTTCCAAAGAGAACGTCTGGTCGTTCAGTTCATTCCATATTCGCGTACTCCTATAACAAAAAATGAGTTTTTAAATTTATTGGTCCTCACGAATTTGATTTCCAGATTGCACCGGTGCACAAGGCGTCTCAAATTACGCAAGGGCCTTGACAACCAAGCATAAGTTCCGATGAACAATGACCATGAAAGTACTTGTAAAACATACACAAAGTTCCCTCATGACTCCTATGGGAAAGAGAATCAAGACTAGATAATAATTTTACGTCCTCAATCATTCGAGATGGTAGGTTTTGGACCCAATCGAGTGCAAACAAATGAGTTGTCTATGCTTTTCAGCCCAAATATAAGAACTATACTCTACCATGGGTCTTATGTAGGTCTCGTATATTGTAAGTATTTCAGATGGATTAAAGTAAAATTTACATCGTCGTAAAAACACAAGGCATAGTTAAACTAAGAATCTCAAATGTGAAAGACTTAGCCAAGCTGGGTTCACCAGTCAGAAAAGACGGCGAATAGTCATCAGTTTGGCCAGAAAAAACGCAAGATTGAAATTTGTTGTGATTAAATTCAACCCCTGAATTTAATCACAACAAACAGCTTCACCCCATTCAAGAATGGAATTGACATCTAGCGTAAGGCGAACTTTCATAGCCATTTCTTCTGCGAGCACGTCGTTTTGCTATTAAGAAGAAGGTGAACAATAAGAGGTGGAAAGTTAGCTCTCATCAGCGTAGGAGTATATTGGATTGAGAGCACTTGAATTTTGCGAAAGAGAAGAAAATTCTCAATTCATAAAATAAACGAACCGTCATAGCCAACTGCCCTCAATTTGCACAGCAAACCCTTGTGCCACACGCGGTTTAAATTGTTTCGAGATATCGAGTGCAATGACTTGGGATTCACCAGTTTGATTCTTTTCCATTGTTCATTGACAACATTAATTAAGTCACCTACTGAACGCCTTCCGCAAAAATCATACTGACGATCGGAAATTAGATGGTTATCTTCCTAATATTTAAATCCGATTTAGTGTCCTTTTTGACACTGGATATGCGTTAGCAGTTTTCTAGATGGAAGGGAAAATGCCATAAGACAAAGATCGGTGGAATAAACATGAAAATGGCTTTGACAGGGATTTATAAAAATATTTGAGAACAATTAGGGGAATACCATCCAGACCGCTGACTTGTTTGTATTAATGTTTGCAAGGACATTGACGACGTCTTAAGATCTGATCTAATGCGGTGCATCGACAAGCTGGCTTGAATCAGCTAAATTAGAGTTTGCATCAAATTGTTGGGCTAAAAGATTAGTTTTCTCTTGAGCAGTAGGAGAAATAGAGTTCCCATATTTTAGAGGTAGTATTGTTGATTTCCTACTATTCAGGAAGTTTTCCTCTACTTTGCGAGTAAGGGACGTAAAGGTCAAATTGCTTTATTCCTTCTTTAGGATCTGCCGCAACTCTTTTCCAAACCTTTTTGGGTAATGGCGTTGCTACGTTTCTAGCCTCTTTAAATTCAGCAGAATTTGAGAGGTAAGTTAGAGGTTTCTTTATCGGTGGTTGCTGTTCTACAGTCGTGATTCTGCTAAAGATTGCCTGATTTTTTTTGCTTAGAGAGACTGGAAGGAATAAACTGTTTCATTCCCGTTAGAATGACCGTCGAAGCCAGAATGGCTGAACTATCCATTTAGCAATATTCATTTAGCATGACCAGGGTATTGAAATTCTACTGTAATAAGCCGATGATCAGAGTTTCCTAAAGGAGAACTGAAGTGAATACTGTATTGCTCCACATGAGATGTTTAAAACAAATCCAGTAAATGCCCTGTATCGTTGAACTCAAACTGGTTTCTCGTAAGCTGATCTTCAAGCTGTAATAATTGGTTTAAAGTTACAAAAATTTCAGCCACCTCACCAGTCAGTGGAACGGACTTTGAGTAAGGAAACCACTTGTCATGTTTGACATTGAAATCACTTGTCACAGCAATTTCAGCAGTTGATGGTTTCTAAAGAATGCGCTCAATGGAGTCTAACAAAATAAGGGGCACTGTTTGCGATATTTGGGCTTCGATAAACACCAAATAAAAAGGGGTATTTCGAGACATGGATTTCAACCAAAATGAAGCTAAAATTATTATTCCTACTTTGGCCTAAAAAACTAGGTATAAAAAGGTATATCGTTGCAGATATACATGGCCAGCCCTCTATGTTGAATAAGCCGATGGATTAAGGAGTCATCCTTTTAACTGATGGCCAAAAAATTAACGGAACCTAATATTAAGGTCACGGTGAGGAGTTGAACCGCTGGTTTTGTGGTATTGTGTTCCACGACTATAAAGTCCGCCATCCTCGAATATTACAGAATTGGAAGAGAGAACACTCTCCCTATGACACAGGAATACAGAAACTAAAACTTAAAGAATGCAAGAACAGCGTTGGGCCAGCAAACAATGATGTGTCCACAACTCAGTTGTCCACAACTCAGCTGTCCACAACTCCGTTGTACCTCCAGTCTTGCCAAATATATCTTCACAAATACATTTTCGTATGTACGTTTACTCACTTTTGCTGTTGTAAATATAGTCTTAGTAACAGTTACGGACGTATTGGTGGTTAATGCTTGTTGTACATACTCTACATACTTGCTATTTTTGTTTTGTTGTTCTTTCAGATGTTGTTATCTTGTGATATTTTTTACAAATAAAACAGATATCCATTGACTTAGTCATCGTTGATCCTTGCTGACTTGTCACGGTAGTAAACTTGTCAATTTGCATTGACAAATCAGGTGTTTAAAAATATCAATAACTGGTCAAATGTGGGGTAATAGGTTTCTAAATGAAGCCATCAGTTTCTCAAACCTGTAACGCAATCAACGACATTAAATCAGCGGCAAAAACTTATATCACGGAGGAAAATATGGACTTGGCATATCCATCCTTCAAACTTTCAAAAAGTAGTTCTCCTGGCCTATTTGGTACTTTTTTCTTGGGATTTTTAAAGGTTAATTATAGCATTATGACGATCTAGACTTAAATCGTTAGTTTTACTGTTGATAGAGAACAGTGGAATCTAAAGGATTTTATAAAGATCATATCCGTTTCCATGTATTATTTGGTTTTGACTAGGTACTAAAAAGTGAAGAGAATATCAATCAGTATCGTGATTAGCGTTATTTATTGCTGATGCAAATGAAAACACCCGAAAGTCCCATAATCCCTCATCTTTAATACACAATCAGATAGCTGACAGCAGCGTACGAGTTACTCTTTCTGACGTATTTCTTAGCTCAATCAGTTCTTCGAACTGATACTTCATATTTCTCTGCGGTGAATATTTAAGTGTTAAAACATGGCCATATCCAAAATTTATTGTAAACTCCTTTAAAGGCTAATGAACAAAATTGTTGTCCGTTGTCTTTAAAACAATTTGTGGTATAATGGCCTGTATTAATGGTAGCAAATAAACAAAACGATATAACTTATCGAGAGCAATCAAAATGAAGCAATTACCTGAAAATAAAAATGATCTAAATGGATTATCAAGAGAGCTCATTAACGGCCGTGTGATATAATTCATAGGTTTACAAGTCTCACATATTAGACAAATTGGTGATTAATGTCCAATAAAATTGGCGCTCAAAGGTTTCAACAATTGCAAGGTTTGCTGAGGTAGGGTCATCATGCACTCGTTTAATAAAGCCATTGTGTATATTCAATGGAACTATCAGTTTCCAGGTGCTTAGATTTGTTTAATCTTAACTATAGCTAAAGTTTAGGTTAATCAGTAATTTACCTTCCTCAAATTTTAAATTTGCTGAATCATATTGGTATACTGAGAGCCCTTAAAATTATCACAATATAAATAGATATGAAGTGGGGATGTAAAATTGTTAGTCCCTAACAGTTATGTACTTAAAAATACCTTGCATACTGATGGCGTCAGTACTAATTTTTTAAAAATGCATCTACGACACTATTTTGAACACCACTACGATGAATAATTTTAAAAGAAAATTTCTGAAATTTTAGTGCCTATTGAGGTAAACGATCAGCAGGATCTTTCTGGGACATAAGGCATTTCAATGCAGTATGATCAATAATTACTAATAATGTAAAATCCTCGATAAATGAGCGAAAAGACGTTTGTGTCTATATTCCTTCTGTGTCCAGTATTTAATGGAACGTATTCGATGTGAAATCGTTTTAAAAATCCTTCAGTTTGAGCCATAATAGGGTTTTGAGATAAATAATTTACTTGTTTTGTACGGCGCTTTCCGGTTTTTATCGATCCAAGTATTCATGCCTGTAGTTTCTGGCCACATAGATTTGCGAGAGATGACGGCTTCTGTGAATTTTTCTACTGGAATGTACAATTAATTTAATGGTAACCTACTTCATGTGCGTACAATTAATTTTAATTAAATGGATGATTTAATTATGGGCCTTTCCATCTATTGATGATCGATTATTTATGAAATAAATACAATTTACTGCAATTTTGTTCCGACCAGCGTATTATAATAACCAAACATTTATGATGGCATCAATTGAGGCAAAATATGTAATTATCAAGCTTAATGAAGAGAATTACAACAAAGGGAAGTTTAAAATTGAAATGCTGTCAACAGAAAAAGGAATTTGAGAGTGAGTTATTGAAAAAAAACTAGTGTTATCATCGACAATTCAACAAAGCGCAATCGATACATGTGATCGAAATGATGGAAAGGCTCATGCTGCGATTGCATTGTCAATTGTAGTTTGTCAAATTCAACACATTCAAGACACACAAACATCCAGACACATGGACAACATTAAAACAAATTCATGAACGAGACACTTCGGGAAATTTAGTTCATATTTTACGGGAAATTAGTCATTACAAAGTAGAAGAAGGAAGTGATATTGAAGTACATAATATAAAAATGACCAATTTATTTCTAAAATTAATGGCTTTATGTACTGAAATTAAGCCAGAATTATTTCAAAGTATGATTTTATTGGGTTCACTTCCACCAAGCTATAATAGCTTAATTACAGCTTTGGATTTACGTAAAAAGGACGAATTAGCTATAGATTTAGTTAAATTACAGTTAATTGAGTTAATTGAGATCACAGTTGAAAATTGAAATGAATTTTAAGAAAAATTCAAACAGAAATATAAAATGTCATCATTATAATAAAGTAGGGCATTATAAGAATAAATGCAGAAAATACTTAAAATTTACGAAGAAAAACATTGCACAAGTTAATTTAACGAAAGATACAACCGAAGAAGAATGATTGTTCATGGATTCATATAATTCAGATGGATGGATATTGGATTCAAATTCTACGTGTCATATAATTGGCAATAAGGACAAATTTATTAATTTTGATCCTAACCATGAACAACAAATAACTGTAGCAAATGGTCAGAAGATAACATCAAAAGGAAAAGGCACAATTAATTTGAAAATTCTGAACGACAAGAATATAAAATCAATTATGAACATTTCTGAGGTGCTATATATTCCAGGAATCGGCATAAATTTAATTTCAGTTAAAACATTAAAATAGAAAGGAATGACAGTTTCATTCAAAAGTGCCAAATGTGAAATAATATCACAGTGGAAAACAAATCGCAGTTGGTGATTTACATGGAAATCTATATAAATTACGACTTTCAAACAGTTCAACTCAATGTATTCATAAATGGTATGCAAAATTAGGCCATCGTGACATTGAAGTAATCAAAACATTGGAAGAAAGTGGTTTTGTAATGAAATTCTTCAAATTGGAAAATGTACGACGAAAAATGTGTAATCTGTCTCGAAGGAAAAATGACCAGAATTAAATTTCCAAAGAAATCTGAACATAATACTAAATCAGTTTTGGAACTAATACTCATATTTGTGGATCGCTGCAAACGATCACACCATCTGCGGGAAGAAATATATTCTTTTCATTTATTGATAAAAGAAATATGCAGTGATATATTTATTAAAATTAAAATCAGGAACTTTTGGCAAATTTAAAGAATATTTCGCTATGGTAACAAACTTATTTGATCGAAAAATAAAATGCTTTAGATCGGACAGAAGTGGTGAATATATCAGTAAAAATTTTAAAAAAATTTTAAATCAAAAAGGAGGTCAAATGCAAAGAAATGGCGAGATGTATGATAATTAGTGCAAAACTCGATAATAAGTTTTGGGGAAAAGCCATTACCATGTGTAATTTTGTTCAAAACTGATTACCAGACCGATTACGAAACAAACCTAATATACAAATTTTTAAAGTTTTTATGCTTTGTTAAAATACCAGGTGAAAATCGTTGAAAATTAGGTGCTAAAGGTCTTTCAGCAATTCTAGTTGGATATGCAATCAAAAGCGTACAGGTATTTCACTTTTTTTTTTAATATTGCTAGTGACTAGTGACAAGATAAATACAATCAAAGAATGTGAAATCATATTAATGACAAAATTTGAAATTTAAAAGGTTGCCGAAATCAAAGATTACCTTGGATTACAAATTAAACGAGATTTAATAACTGAAACTTATCCTATTAATCAAACCGAGTGAGTGGCTCAGTGGTTAGCTCTGTGTTGCTTGGAGCGGGAGGTACCGAGTTCGAATCCCAACAGCGGGATAACTTTATAACTTTATTTAAAAAAAAAAAAAAACTGCATACATTTTAAATGACGTATCTGAGTTCGGATTATT
This sequence comes from Tipula confusa, assembly GCA_963556175.1. Classification (NCBI taxonomy): domain Eukaryota; kingdom Metazoa; phylum Arthropoda; class Insecta; order Diptera; family Tipulidae; genus Tipula; species Tipula confusa. The sequence goes on along the minus strand of OY744476.1, from coordinate 104,586,873 downwards.
CGATTCAAAAATTTCAAATACTAGCGCAAAAGGTAACTGACCTCCTAGAGAAAATTGAAACGGATTCTGGTTATTTTTTTTTAAATTTCTACAAGTTAGAATTAATTCATTTAAAAATTCAGAAACTCTAAAGCTTCTGTAAAAGGCCATATTGTAACAAACGAAACAACCAAATATGCATGTGCATTCTGTGGGCATAAAGATTATTCATTATTCGATTGTTCACAATTTAATAATTTGGATGTCAACCAACAAAGGGAATGGAGACAAAAAGTCGGAGATGCCAAGTATGTACAGGGAAACATCATACTCTGATTCATCTCAAACTATCAGAAACAGGAAACCTTGCAGAAAAGCATGTATCAATATCAAAAATGCGGCTTCATTCAGTGCCACCCCTTCAACAACAATCTCAAAATGTGCAGAGGTGCTAAAGCTGTCCGTCCTACCAACAGCATTAATTACTGTGTTGGATTTTCAAGGAAAACCACAAATTTGCAGAGCATTGCTAAACTCTGGCTCCCAAATTAGTTTTATTCTTGAATCTTGCGTGCATCAACTGAGCTTAAAACGAGTTAACTCACGTATCTCAGTGGCCAGGGTCTTACAAAAGCTGGGCTCACAAAAGGACGAGTTTCCTTAGAAGTACAACCACGCTCTTATGGTAACTTCACAATCAGCGCATTAGTTTTATCAAAGCTTACATCAGAGTTACCCTCGCAAACTATTACCAGTGTTTCGATAAATATTTGGAATACCTTGCAGTTCGCTGATTCACACTTTAATCGGCCTGGAGTAGTGGATATTTTAATTGGACCAGACCATTTATTTTCTGTTTTGCGTGATGAAACAAAACAATTCAACCAAATTGGACCAATACTACAAAATACAATATTTGGTTGGGAAGTGTCAGGATGCTGTAAGGAAGAAATGGAATCCAAGTCATTTTTAATTACAAATTGCATAGAATCTGAAGCAAATATTGAGGCCACTTTAAAGCGGTTTTGGGATATAGAATCGATAGGCGAAACGAGAAACATGCTGTCAACCGAAGAAGAATTGTGCGAAAAGCATTGTAAAGAAAATCTTACCCGCCGTTTGAACGGACAGTTTTTCGTAGGTTTACCATTCAATGAACCAGCAGATGAATTAAGCAACACGTTAAATATCGCCTTACAAAGACTAAGGAATATAAGGAAAGACAATTTGCGAGGGATGATGAGTTTAAAACTTTGTATCACTTTTTCATGGCCGAGTACGAGCAGTTGCGGCATATGAAGAAGGTACCCGACAACAAAACCACCACCGAAGGCTATTATCTGCCACATCACGGAATGTTACGAAATGCAAGTTCTACGACTAAACTACGAGTGGTTTTTGACGGTTCTGCAAAAAGCAATATAGGCAACTCCCTCAATACTTATTTAGCCGTAGGCCCCAATGTACAATCGAACCTGTCATTCAATAAATCATCGCTTTAGAGAACATAGATTCGCCATCTCCGCAGATATAGGGAAAATGTACCGGCCAGTATTGATAAATCCAAGCGAAAAAAATATTTATGTAGATAACCTAATGACCTCTGTTGATACCACGCAACAAGGATTACAAGTAAAGGAAGACATCAGTAACCTCCAATACAACTTTCAATTACGGAAATGGTCTTCGAATTGCCAACCAATCCTCAATTCCATATTAAATAAAGCAGATACCGCGGGAAATATTAAATAATAAGATGATGCAGAAACTGCTCTTCCTTATTATAAATGATAATTCAAGGCGTCAATTCACGCATACACAGATATCACGCAACAGGTCATTCTATCATAAGCTAGCAGATTATTCGATGCTCTAGGCTGCTGGCACCTATGGTAATAGTTGTGAAAATATTTATGCAGCAACTTTGGATCCTGAATCTAAATTGGGATAATCCATTACCGGAAGAACAGAAGCAGCAGTGGCAAAGGCTCCGGTCTAATTTACAAGATGTAGAGCATATTACTATTAAAAGATTCTTGGTTCGTCGTCTGACTCCATAGTAGATACTCATGGATTTTGCGATGCCAGCCAGAATGCCTACGCAGCAGTTATTTGTTTTAAAATCACCACACCTGAAGGAATATTCGTACATCTAATATCAACTAAAACTAAATTTGCACCGATTAAGCAAGTGTCGTTGCCAAGATTGGAGTTATGTGGTGCCGTCCTTTTCCCTAAGTTGATTGAAATAGTGAAATATGACACAAGCCTGAAAATCAATAACATATTTGCATGGAGAGATTCAAAAATTGTCCTCGATTGGTTAGCTAGTGAACCTCATCGGTGGACAACATTCATAGCTAATCGAACATAAGCGATCATGGATGTTATACCCCGCAAATACAGGAGACACGTACCATCCGTATAAAATCCTGCAGATTGTGCAAGTCGAGGCATGTCTGGTTCAGAACATCAAAAGCATAAATTGTAGTGGACTGGACTAGATTGGCTGAATTATAGCTCTGAATATTGGCCACTTCAAAAAACGCAATATGGGTGCCAAGAAGAGCAACTAAAAAAAGTGGAAACATTGTTAACAAATTATTCATAATTTTGCAAAATCCAGCGAATCGTCGCATTTATTCTTCGATTCATTGACAACACGAAAACAAGGCTTCCGGCGAAAAGATCCAAAGGACATTTTTTAAAACCACAAGAGCTTTATTTATTCCGTTTCAAAAGATCTGTGAATACGAACAGAAGAAGACATATTATGACGAAAGATCAACCCTCAAACGGAACGGCAACATACTTAAATCAAGCCAATTAATTTCTTTAAGCCCATTTATAGACCAAGAAAATCTGCTTAGAGTTGGCGGTAGGCTTGAAAACAGTGCAGCACCTTATAGTACGAAGCATCCAGTGATATTGCCTCCGAAATCTAATTTAACACGAATGATTTTAGAAAATCTGCACCAAATTTATTTGACACAGACCGTCGCTGTTACATAATTAATTTTTCGCCAAACATATTGGCAGGCAGTGAACGAACGACAGTGCGAGAAGTAACTAGATTGTATATTATATCGACGATACAAGGGGACTTTGTAACAACAAATGATGGGTGATCTACATAACTGTCGGGTTGAATTAGTTGGTCCATTTTATAAGACAGATACGATCTCTGGGAGGAGAGGCATCATTTGGCATGGCTCATCGGAGTAAAGAACGATTTGCCTTTTTCTGGTTGTCTAGAACAAAATAAAAAGCAAGCTTAGGATATAATCCAATGGTCCCAGATTAGAGATTCGGTATTGGCGTGCCATGTTTGACTGCCTAATTTAGTTAGTGGGATGTATATTAGACATTTAACGATCCTTTCTCTGAAAGCTTTAATTCCTCTTATGACTTCATCGAAGGCGTCCTTTATTTTTAATATTATCGACAGGTTGGATAATGACCGGTTGCTCCATTACCATTTTAATGGACGTATTTACTGTATTGCATTTGTGAACCGTTGTATTAGTTTTTGAAAAGATTCATAATCTAATTGGTGTCACAAATAAAAAAATGACGAATCAGGGCAGCCGTTTCACCATTTGGCAGACTTTTCAAATAATAAATATTTTTTTTTGCCATCTAGCTATCCGTTTTGTGAATAATGAATAAGTATATTATATCATAAAATTATTGCCACTCCATTTAGCTGCCCATCAATTATGTATTTAGAATTGTTTGCTTATAACAATTGGGTCACCTCACCTGGCTCGAAGGACCAATGCCTCTATGAAATTATCTATATTGTTGTTGTTTTATTTAAAATAAATGCTACAGCGCCCTTCGCAGAAATCTCTTTACTAAGAAAGCAGGTATCGAATATCTAAAGCATATCAGAAAATTGTAATTTATTGATAAAATTAAATCAATAAATTAACAAGATAACAAGTTTTTTTGTTTATTTACCGTTCCTATAATTAATATAAATTATATCGAAGTTTATATTTTTAGGGCAGTATATACAAAGAGGAGATATAAACAAAATAAAATTGCAATTAACACTTTGTATCCTTATTGCGACTAATTAATTTTTTTTAAAGTTTAATGAAAAATATAAAACAGCAGCGCCAATAATTATAACATGCTTTCTGGGAGAAATTCGAGGAATTGGTGAAAAATACACAAATATGGAGTGTAGAATTCACGAGCCAAAACATCTTCCCGCGTTTTTGGTAACTTTTACAATGTAAAAAGTTAAAAGATAAATTTGATATAGCTGCGGAAAATGTCTGGATAAGATTAAATAGGGTTCCAACTTATACAGTAGAAAAAAAGTTTATAGTTGGATAAATCGATATTTTAAAGAATTTAATTCACATCAACCTAAAAATATTTACATATCCAAATTTAATTGTTGTTGCTTTAGTGTTTCTTGTGATTAATTTAAACCATAATTTTTAAATAAGATAAAATCTTGTAGATTAATTGAATTTAGATCTAATTTTTTGATAAGACTTTGTACGTTTTCGTAAAGGATATTATTTGTGATTGTAATATAATGATATTAAAATTTAGTGGACGGTTAATAGTTGGGTGGTATCGAATCAACAATCCTATTTCATGGGCTTGTTAACTAAATAACTAAAATCTTCTTGGTGATCCGTTTTTGTATTTCAGCATAAAGAATTCCAAATATATTAAAGCATTAAGTAAATTACAAGAGCGAGATGACCGCAATAGGCATAGCATCTACACTTTCATAAAAAAAAAACAGTATGTGCCAATCAACGGTGAATGTATCAAATATGAATTTAAGGGAATTACTCAATACTTTGGATGAGATTCTTCGAGAGCCTTAGGCACTGAGCGAAGAAACTGAACCGAAAGACTACTGGTTAGTTCTCATAATGGTTGGCAGACTAAATAGAGGAAATAATAGTTTCTTCGTCAATGGGTCGATACGTAGGTTACAATAGAAGTACATATGTTTATTGTGTCTAAAGAGGGGCCAACAATTGTTTAAATTTCTTAATGAAGATAGAAAGAAGGTTGTCAAGATGCAAAATTATCGTTCTAATTGTTTAAACGACAATCTTAATTTATACAATTGCAAATCTTGATTTCATTGCAGATAACGTAACAAAAGACACCACAACTACTACATGAAAAAAGGAAAGCCAAAGGGAACCAACCAACCAATTACAAAATAGAACATAGTCGATTGTCAGCAGGTTAGTGCACCATCAACTAAACTGGCATACATGCGGGGTAGTATCATTAGTAATTGCACAGGGGAGTTAACCCCGAATATATCCTTCAACAAATAATAAATGTTGCAAAATACATATATTTGGTTATAATAGCAGGAAGCGCTTACACAACTCAACTCAAACAATGACTTACCATGTGTATGGTTCAACCAAACATTCAACTATAAACATTATTGTGAAAAAAATGCGGGAGATAGAAATTATAGAAGAAACCAAACCTGGTTTATAAAAAGAATAAGAGAAAAAGATGCAAGAGATAATTTGTAAAGTTTTAAATCATAGATATCTTAGGTCAAATGGTTGAATTACGATTATTCTATAACGCCAGTCTCTGAATTGGGATTCATATACACTATCGTGGTACATCGGTTTCACTCGATTGAGAGAAAGTTTACAAAATAACTTAAATTTGTGTTATTATATACAAATTTTTTATTACCTTTACCAAAGTATCACAAAATTGAGGTAGTATATAATGGATCCACGAAGCCAACTTCTGAAAAGTCTTTGACTTACTGTCTTGCTGGCCAGACTTCCTAAAGTTAGACATTTTGATTTTTTCGGTGACAGAGAAAATCTTAAAAAAACTTACAAGAGACCATCATAATTTTGCAAGATTGTCGGATTCTTATATCCTTTTGGCCTCGTGAAACAACCGATAATCATTACTTTATGAAGCCAGCTTAGCTCAAACCATAATTGGTTGGTCGGTATATTCTGTATTCAAAGAATGATTGCCCGCAGTTACTTGGAAACTTTAGCACAAAACCGATGGGTGTGATGGATTCTTTATAGAGCAAATCGGTAAATCTTTTACAACTCAAAAACCACAGACATTAACAAAAATCTGAAAGTCTTGCATAAATATAAACAAGGTAAGATGATAACAACACTGGAAGATTACGAAATGTATAAAAACGGACACAACAAGGGTATAATTAACATACAGTTACAATCTAAACCCAACCACATCTTTAATAGAATAAAGCTTAGTTCATAACATTGGAAAAAATTCCTGAACTCCCGAAGTACCGTGCTTATTTTGTATGAAGTTAAATTGGTCACCACTTGAATCGTATGATATGTTTTGATTGGTTTGAGATCGGGAATCTTTTTTAGAGAAAATTGGATACTTATAAATTAACAATTTTTAGAGAGTTTTACTGAAATTTTTATTAGAGTTGAACTATTAAGCCAATTTACGAAGTCGGAATCGATTATGCAGGTCCATTCAAAACATATAGCATCAAAGGCAGAGAACAGAAGTCTATCAAAAGTTCTGTGTGCATTTTCGTTGGCTTATTAACCAAGTTTGATAGATTGATAATCTGAAAACGGTTGCATTTTAGGCTGCTACTTCAATAACTGAGCTTTCTAAGACAAAACATTAATAAACTCTCAAATTTTTTATTGACAGAGCATATTATTCATGGCGAAGCCAAACAAAGTTATTCTCAATTTATTTCAAAGTGTGAAATAGTTCTAATCCATCTAGCATCTAGCAAAAGTAGCCTCGAATAACTTTTGCATCAACTACATTTAACCATTGGCCTCATTCAGGAACCTTGGGTTAGCGGAGGAAAAATCAGGGCCACCACTGTATGTCATGTAAGTTGATTTAAGATCGGAGGGAAAAAGTTCCCCGAACAGCAATATTGGTTCTAATATCAACATTCTTCCAATTCCAGAGTTCATCACTAAGGGATTGGTTGCAGTAATCCTGGAAGTACCGACTAGCAGGGGAGTGCAGGAGACAGTGTATTCATCAGCGTACTTCCCTGGAGACTCGGTAAGTGTTCCACCTGTAGTTGTATAGGATCTGGTGGATTACTGCAACCTAAAAAACAAACAATTCATCATAGGATGCGATGCAAACTCGCATCATATCATTTGGGGTAGTAGTGACACAAATAGAAGAGGTGAGTCACTTTTAAATTATCTTATGATTAATCACATAGATATGAGATTAATCATAAGATAATTTAACTATCATTAACAATTGGGTAAGAGGTGTTGTACCTCGCTCTGTCGAGTCAGTTTATCTCCAACTCTGTCGGAAACTGGCATGTATCAAATGAAGTTTTTTTGTCGGACTACATGCACATCAGGTCCTTTATACCGGGAATGCTCAAACAGGTGGTATAGAATTGCATCCCTTATTTTACAAACTGGAAGACATACAGGGATACTTTATTCATCAAAGCTGACATGCTGCTAACATTTTTGAGTTCAATTAGTGAACTAAAAACTGCAGCTCATTTGCTAAATAATGTTCTTACGGAAGCAATTGTATGACGCGTATCGTTGAAGTAAATCGCAAAGTTCCATAGTGGAACGAACAGCTGGCTAAATGCCGTAAGAGGTTTAAGAAATTTTTTAATAGAGTAAAGCATTCTAATGAGTGGAATGATAATGGGCAAGCCCTAACAAATTACAACACTGAACGAAGGCGTTTCAAATGTCTCACTTGGGTGGAGAAATAACTGTGGTAATATCGTGGATATGCATACAGCTGCTCGACTCCATAAAGTTCTAGCTAAGGATCAGTTCAACGAGATTGAGCTTCTTCTGAAATCGGATGGTAGCTATACATTACGTTGCAAAAAGTCACTCGAAACCTTCAAGAGGAACTTTCCGGACTGCACTGTTTGTGGCAAAAATATAATTACTAACCCCATAATTGGATCACATCAGGGTTGGGCGTTTTACATGTAAAAAACGTTTTCTCCATTTTACATATAAATAACGTAAATTACAAAAAAAATGTGTATGTTACAAAAATATGTAAATTATATTTAAAAAACGAGAACCCGTGCAGAAATAATTTAAAATATTGAATAAATGATACAAACATTTGTTTATAAGAATAACTTGCATTAGAAAATCCAATTAAACATTTTACTTAAATGGTTAATCATAATTATTTTCAATTTTTTGTTATCTACATTGAGACATTAAAAATCACATATCCTTCTACAATGCCATCTGTTTACGTCTTAAACTAGTTCTTATATTCGACAAAATAAACAACTAGTGACATAGTGCCATCTAGCTACATTTGAATAAACTAAAATAAAATAATTTTAAGAGTGCATATTCCTTTCGATATGTAGCGGAAAACTAATTGCAATTTGACGTTTAATCATAAATAAAATAATTCGCTGCAGTGAAATGAATGAAGTGAATCTATAGTCGTTTGACTGGGTTTTAAATTTAAATCTTTATTAATTTCAAACAGGACAAAATCAACCAAATTATCACTACCTGTCTCACCCTCATCAAATAAATGTATGCCTGAAATTACTAGCCCTATTCTATCCATTCGATAAAATGCCTATGCATTATGCCTTTGATGTCCAGTGTAGTAAAGAGGTAGCGAATATGATTATCGAATTTAAGCGTGGAACTGTAGTGAATTTTATTAATTCAATTTAATTTTTCTTACTCTAATTACAATTAATAATTTTTCATAACCTAAGTTTGCAGCAACACCATTATACTAACCTTACCATAGAATTAATACTAGATAAATTGATTAATACATCAATAATTAAATTTGGGAAAAATATTATTTTTGAAACCCAGCAGTTACCATTCAAGGAATTCCATATGCTAACTCCTCTCACGAAAAACGAAGCGTTCATCAAATTACATTTATTGATAGCAGGTGTCAAGATTTCATTGTCAAAATATTTCTTATCATAGGAAAGTTGCACTTTATTTTACATTTATACACATGTACAAATATCACAATTAATAAACACAAATACACTACACTGTAGTATATAGTCAATTTTTCTTTAATTAAGAGATTTGGTAACAGATGGCGATAATTGTAATGAAAAAGTTGATTTATATTTTACAGTATGTATAAAATAATCGTTTACATTTTACATACATTTTACATGTAAAAAACCCAGTAAATTACATTTTGTAATTTACACGCCCAACTGTGGATTACATATAGGTGCAAATGTGGGTTGAGTTAATAGTTTATCCGGTAGGTTTTTCACTCCTGAAAAATACAATTAACTAATTAACTTGTTTCAGCCATTCAAGGCTCCAGGCCTTCGGGGGATGGAATCTTCTCAGCACTTCTTCAAAAGAGCTTGGACTGGATTACTTTTGCTCTGGTAGCCTTCTTTAGAACTAGGTTAACTTCAATTTTAGTCACATACCATAGGCTTGGAGCCAAGTCAATGTGGTTTTTATCTCAAAGTTTGGCAACTGGCCAAGTGCAATCCTTAAATCCTTTCGACCTATCAGTCTTACTTCGTTTATTCTCAAAACTATGGAACGACTGGGAGATCTTCATATCAGAGACTGGTTAACTATATCAGACTTCTGAATCCTAATCAATTCGCCTACAGGAAAGGCAAATCCACAGAAGTGCGCTGCATCTACTTGTTACCAAGGTTGAAGCGACCTACCGCTCGAAAAAATATTGCACTGTATGCTTTTTAGATGTTGAGAGAGCTTTTGACAATACTGAATACGACTCAATTGCTAGGGCAATCGGACGTAGAGGTATTGATGATCAAACTAACCACTAGATTAGTTCCATGTTGGTTAGTAGGAAAATTACTTCCAAACTAGGTAATGAGTCAGTCACGATTACGGCAGTAAAGGGATACCCGGAAGATGGGGTCCTAACATCTTGGCCGTAGTCACCCGTGATCAGCAAACTACTTGATGAGCTGCATCTACTCGGTTATAACGCCATTGGTTATGCGGACGATTTGGTTATCATCTCTGGCGGGCATGAATGTACGATGTTTGCCATCAAGCAACAGGCCTTGCGTGTTATTTAGAATTGGTGCACTAAAGAGGGGCTTTCGATCAACCCTAGTAAAACCGTCCTGATGCCCTTTACCAAAAGATGTAAATTGAACCTGGTTTCATTTATTATCTAAATGATATCACTATCGAATACTCCACTGAATTTCAATATCTGGGTGTTGTCCTCAATTACTAAATGGGCGGTCAGAACCATGTGAGCCTGTCGGCGTATGTTCGGCAGGACTTGGAGCCTCAGCTCTAAAATGATTTACTGGATGTACATCATGATAGTGAGACCAATTGTAACCTATATGGGGCTATAGTTTGGTGGCATCAACTACAGCAAAAAGTTATCATGAACAAACTAACCTCATTGCAGAAGCTAGCATGGCTCTGAATCACAGGCGCTATACGCACCTGTCCTATGGCGGCAATTGAAGCCCTAATCGGACTCATTCCACTTCATATTTACGTCAAAAATTGAACTTTTATTTGTGCAGCTAGATTAAAGCTAGTTAATCAATATAGTTATGGTTATATGAGTCATCTGGATATTTTGAATCATTTTTTAGACTTGGATATGTTCTTTAGATTCCCAGACGTGATGCCCAAAGAACTTTGTTTCGGCCGGAAGTTCAGGGTAACAGTCTCTGATAGAACAGACTGAGATACGTGTGGATCTCTTATGGACCCTAACAGCCTAGTCTGGTTCACAGATAGATCAAAAATGGATAGTGGCGTTGGAATTAGTGATTTTAGACTGAACTACAAAATATCGAAATCACTGGGAACTTATCCTAGTTTTCTAGCCGAAATTCACGCCATCGAAACTAAAGGTCTTAAAGGTGCCTCCATCCATATTTTTCCAGTGCATTTAAAGCACTTGCTTCTAACTGTCTGGATTGTAAGTCGGTTAAAAGTTGTTACAAACTACTACAATTTCTCTCTTGCCATAACAAAGTTAGGTCGTGGTGGTTATCTGGTCATACCGACATCACTGGTAATGAGATAGCGGACGAGCTTGCACAGGCAGGCTCGTCAACAACAATTATTGGCCCTGAGCCTTTCTGTGGCATTCCGTGGGCCTCTGCAGTATACATAATTAGTAAATGGGAAAAATACAGTGTTTGCCCTATTGGAACTGTATTCTCGCCATTAGGCAGGCCAAATCATTGATCAGACCATTTCACCACAAGGACTTGGCGGTCAATTTCAGTAAAAGAAATATTAGGATCTTGTGAGTATTCTTTCAGGTCACTTCAACCTGAGATATCATTTGAATAAAATGAACCTGTCCACAGAGACAGAGTGCCAACTCTGTTTGGAAGATATAGAAACCGCAGATCACAAACTATGTGAATGTGTTGCTCTGTGTATACTGAGGTGACATCATTTTTAATATTTCCTCTGCAAGCAGCATTCTCGCCTTTATTAGGAAGGTAAGAAAGCTTTTGGAATAACAAATCCCCATTACACAAAAGATCTTTTAGGTAACAGTGCTGGCCATGTGGGCAGGGGAAAATGCATTGATTTAAACACTGTTAGTTGTTTTTTGGAAAATGCTACCTTGAGTTGTCTATCGACTTCGTTAACTGTTAACTGTGCCCAACACAACAATCCTGTGTCTTGCAAAAACTGGTCTACCCGGTAATTATTTTATTAGAATTCAAATGGCCATCAATTTGTATATCCAAATCATTTTCTAACGCCATATCATCAAAGAATAATAACATTTAAATATTTAAGATGTTGCAAAAATTTCATGTCATAAATGTATGTTATTTGTCCAACATGTGCACTAGTTTCATGTAACATGCATGACAAATAACAATTTATACATTACTCTCGTACATGATTTATGTTAAAATTGGATTTGTTTAAATTGTGGAAAAAACAACCACATTGAGGCTAAACCTCATAACGAGATAAATAATTAAACTGACAAAATGATATCTTCACCGCATCAATAAAAAAACAAACATGAATATCTGGTAGAAGATTAAATCAATCGAAATACAATGAATTCAACTTTATTAGGGGGAAGGTACATTACGTTGGATTTTCGTAGAAGCGAAAAATGTATCCAGATATCCACAAGTTTTTTTAGAAATTCCCTCTGGTTCCTTAGCACTTACGTAGTTATTAAACCAGAGGAAATTTCAGAGCATACAAATCAGACAAGGGATGGGCCAAAAAAAAGTATTAGTCAAACAAGAAACAGTCAAAGTTTCTTTTCACGTTTTAAACTTTAAAATCAATCTTTTATAATACCACATGCTAAAAGCGTTACGAAAAATTATTTTTCTTGTATTATGACAAACAAATGTATTTAACGCCTCCACCAGTTTAGCTTCATCTTAAATATGATGCCTAAATGATTTTAAATCTCTAATACATGTTTAAAAATACATATCTGCAATCAATTTTAATTGTTCACGAACACACATCACGAATTATATTGGAAAATTTGCTTACAACAACAAAACCAATTTAAAATTTTAATTTGGGATATCCTAACGATCTGTTATATATATGTACATCCATAAACCCCATATGTGATTTCATTACATTATATAATCCGTTGGTACTTAAATTGAAAACGTGGTAAAAGTAAATCAAAATTAAATATGAAATTATAGATAACCGTATTATGTTAGGTATCAAACAAAAATGTTGCTGATATGCCTTTCGTTCGGTTTTTCCAACAAAATGTATTAGATTTAAATCTTATAATTAGATCATATCGTTGAGATGCTAATTAGTAAATATTAATATAAATAAATCCCAATACCGAAATATCTAGATTTCTCAAAAATACTTTATACTTATAACTAAAGCGACAAATGAACTTAAAGCAGTGATTACTCAACTATTGGGGAGCATGCTAAGCGATAGTTTTGGAAAAATGTACTTCTCATAATATCTCTACAAAAATATTCTAGATTATAAAGAAGTTCACCCTTCAACGAATTACAGCATCAACTCATCATAAAGACTAAAACATTTTCGATACAGGCTGAATAGATATCAGTAAAGTTTCAAACATACACAATCCGCACCATCTTTATTTTTCTAATAATAGAAAATAAAAAAACATTCCTAAAAACTGCGACATTTGTAAGTATAACGAACCTGAGAGATATTCATATTAAAATTAAACTCTCTCCTTTTCGTTCTGATAGAAATCGTACACGGAGACACATTCGCCGTAACTAAATATTATCCCAGGATTTTTAATCCTAGGATTTTTTCCCTAAAATTTCATCTCGGGATCTAACTATATATCTACTATAGGATCAATAAATTCTTGAGCAAAATCCTAGGAATTACTGTGATATAAAATCCTAGACTAAAAATCCTGGGATAAAAAATCTTATGAATAAAATCCCGGAATCAAAATTCCTTGGACAGAAAATCCAATTTAAAGTAGCCCTTGTTTGAAAAATCCTAGGACTAAAAATCGTGGAATAAAAAAATTTTGGAATAGAAAGTACTAGATACAAAATCTTAGGATAACAAATCCTATGATAAAAAATTATGGGTCAGCAAATCGTTGAATAAAAAACCCTTCTTTAAATAATTATAGGATAAAAAATCCTACGGTATAATACCCTAGGATAAAAATTCTAGGATACAAAATTATAACGACGATGATGAGTGGTGTGAGGTGTTGGTAATATAACTATTCTGATGTAGGTGGTTTGCAAAGCAAAGTTCAGTTTCGATTTGAAGTGGACTTTGTTACAATTTGCTAAGAGTAAATTATCATCAGTTCATGGCGACCGAGTGCGCCGTCGTATTTTTTATTTACGCTGTATCTATATATATTTATATCAATGTACTGTATACATTCGCTAACGCTTCATGAGTTTGCAACGCTTATGTGAATTTGCACGAATTATTTGAATAATAATGATTGCAGGTACTTTGTGTTCGCAACAAAATCCTGAGTCTCAGGATGACAAATCCAATTTCAAAAAATGCTAGGATAAAAAATCCTTGGATAAAAAATTCTCGGCAAAAAATCCTTTGATGAAATATCTTAGGATGAAAAAATCCAAGGAAAACAATTTTTGGATAAAAATTCCAAGGGTGAAAAATCTTAGGATAAAAAATCCTAGGGTAAAAAATCCTAGAATAAAAAATATAAAGATTAAAAATCTTAAGATGACATATCCCAGAGCAAAAAAATTCTAGGATAAAATTTCTCAGACACCAAATCATATGATATTATGATTTGGTGTCTGAGAAATTTTATCCTAGAATTTTTTTGCTCTGGGATATGTCATCTTAAGATTTTTAATCTTTATATTTTTTATTCTAGGATTTTTTACCCTAGGATTTTTTATCCTAAGATTTTTCACCCTTGGAATTTTTATCCAAAAATTGTTTTCCTTGGATCAGAAATCCTAAAATAAAATTTTGAAAAAATAGTAAATAAATTTAGAATAAAAAATAATAGTACTTTTAATCCAAGAAATTTTTGCAAAATCGTTTTTTATTCTACAATTTTTATTTTAGGATATTATGTCCTTGTACTTTTATCGTTGGATCTTTTATCATAGAATTTTTTGTTTAAATATATTTTATCCCAGGATTTTTTATCAAAGGATTTTTTATCCCAGAAGTTTTATCCTAGGAATTTTTAACCAAAGATTTTTTATCCTAAAGTTTTTTACTGCTGGGATAATTATCCTAAGATTTTTATCCTAGAATTTGTATCTTATGATTTAATTCTAGAATTTATTTTCCTAGAATTTTTTTTCACCAGTTTTTTTATTCTAGGGGTTTTTACTCTAGGATTTGTTATCCAACGATTTTTACGGTACAGTTTTAAATCCTTAAATTTTTATCCTACGATTAGTCATCTTATGATTTTTATCTAGGATTTTATATCCCTTGAGTTTTTATTAGAATTTGTATCACAGAATTTTTAGTACAGGACTTTTATCATAAGATTTTTTTCCTATAGCTTTCATTTTAAAAATGTTTATGGAAAGATTTTATTAAGACACCAATATAAAAATTAGACTCCCTGGTTTTCGTTCTGATAGAAATCCTACACAAGACACATTCGCCCTATTAAAACACTACTCCAGAATTTTTATTCCAAGGATTTTTATTCCTAGATTTTTTATCCTAGGTTTTTGATCTCCGGGTCTTATACTTTATGATAAATAAATTCTGGGATAAATACACTAGGATAAAAAATCCTGTGATATAAAACCCTAGTCTAAAAAATCCTGGGATAAAAAATCCTAGGATGAAAATCGCTGAACCAATATTCCTGGGCAGAAAATCCAACTCTAAATAGCCCTTGTTTGAAAAGTCTTATGGTAAAAAATCATGGGATCCTATAGGATATAAAATCTTGGTTTATAAAATCGTTTAAAAATTACAGGATACAAATCTTACGGTCAAATACCCTGGGGTAAAAATTCTTGAATAAAAAATTATAACGACGATGAGAGAACTTTGTTACAATTTGTTAAAAGTAAATTGTTATTTTATCAGTCAATGGCGACCGAGTGCTCCGTGGTATTTTTAATTTACGCTGTACCTATATATATCAATGTACTGTGTGCATTAGCTAACGTTTCATTTACGTAAAATTGCGCGAATTATAATAATAATGACTGTAGCTACTTTGTGGTGGCAACAAAATTCGGAGCCCGAGGATAAAAAATCCAATTGTAAAAAATGCTAGGAAAAAAAATCCATGGATGAAAATACTGAGGTATAAAATGCTAAGGTAAAAAATGATGAGATAAAAAATCATAAGATAAAAAATTATAGGCATAAAATCATTGGATGAAATATTTTAGGATGAAAAAATCCAAGGAAAACAATTTTTAGATTGAAATTGCAAGAGTTAAATATCTTTGGGTAAAAAAATCCTAGGGTAAAAAAACCTAGAATAAAAAATCCTAGGACAAAAATATTAAGTTTAGAAATCTTAAGATGACATCCTAGGGTAAAAAAATTCTAGCATACAAAATTCTAGGATAAGAAATCCTAAAATAAAATTTCGAAAAACCAAAATTTAGAATAAAAAATAATAGTAGTTTTAATCCAAGAATTTTTTTGCAATAACGTTTTTATCCTTCAATTTGTATGCTAGGATAATATATCCTTGTACTTTATCCTTTGAGCTTTTACCATAGAATTTTTGTCTAAAGATTTTTATCCCAGGATTTGTGTATCGTAAAATTTTTTATCATAGGATTTATTAAACCAGGATTTTTAATTCCAGAATTTTTTATCCCATGATTGTTAAGAGTAGAAATTTTGGTCCTTGAATTTTTCATCCCAGGAGTTTCTATCCTAGGATATTTTAGAAACGATTTTTTATCCCAGGGTTTTTATTCAAGTATTTTTTCTTAGACTTTTTATACCTGATTTTTTTATCCTTCGAGTTTTCACCTATCAGTTTTTGTCCTAAAATGTTTAATCCCAGGATTTTTATCCTAAGGAGTTTTCATCCTTCGATTTTTTATTTCTGAATTTTTGTCGTTAGATTATTTATCCTAGGTGTGTTTATTACAGATTTTTATATTTTTTTATATTTTGATTAAACATCCTAGGGTAAAGAAGAGCGGGATAAAAATTCTAGGAAAAAAATCCTGAGATAAAATAACTTAAGATAACAAATCCTAAGGTAGAAAATCCCAAGATAAAAATCCCGGGGTAAAAAACCCCGGGATAAAAAACCTAGGGTGAAAAATCCTAGGATATATCCACTATAACCTGCTATCCACTATATCTGAAGCTTGCAATTTAAATTTTTCTAAGATACTCATGCAACCAGAGGTTTACCAACTTCGTAATGGCGGAAACGTTCGGTTTCATTTTAATTAATAGTTATTCAACTTGGATTTGATATGCTAACCAGGTTTGATATCATCATGTATTTTCTGTATTAAGGAAATTTTTAATTGATGGCTTTAATTTCTTATGTTTGATAGATTAGATTTAAAGTACGAATTTCTTTGTTTTGATAGTCTAACTTACCAGCATTTTGCTCGTATATGCTTAAAATTATAAACGATATATATGATTTTAAAGAAATTAGATCCAAATTTATGCAATGGAAACAATCCGTTTTGCCATTTGTTATTGGATTATATTCTTCAATGCTGTTATCTTCGGTCAGGAAATTGTTTTTGAATAAACCTGTTTCCATGTTATTCTTGCCAAAAAGATACATTGTTTTTATTCGCACTTAATTGTGTTAATGTTGTTATATCGAGAAATTACACTTCTGCTATTCCATAATTGCCCGTTTTTAATTTGAATTCTTTCATTGAGTTAGATGGAAAGCTTACCCATAGTTTTAGTTCCAGATGGTGTCAATTTTATTTCATCCAAGCTTGTTGGAACATTTTTTTCAAATTCACAAATTGATAGCAGTTTTCATATTACTTTAACGTTCATCATGAATTAAAATTATGTTATTTTTTCACTAACATAAAAATAGTTGACCATAACTGACGCAAACAAACAAGAAACAACTGCAATAATCAAAGCATAGTTGATTAATATTTCGAATGATTATTTATTCGAGGCACTTGTTCAGTACTAAATCAAATAAATTGAACGAATTTACTTAAATTTAATTGATCGTTTTGTCTGTCATTATTTCATCAGTTTTCTGGACTAATGGACATATTCTTAAGTAAAGCTGCGTGCGCATAGAAAGTGTTCCCGAATGCAAAACAACTAAAAATCGAATAGTGCAATATCTGGATGTATAGTGGTTGGTTTTTCGATCAGTAAAATATTTTTCTTCAAATGCAAGGTTCTGATTTATACTCCCAGTTTGTGCATTTGACGAGCTGTAACTACAAAGTTCGGTAGAGTTTGGTTAGGTTTTGTTGTTATATTATAGTTATAAATTTGTCAATTTCGGATTTCGGTGAGTTACTTTTAAGCTGTTGACAGCAAGTTAGCTTAATAATTTACTTTCTGTTATAAATAAATAATTCCTTAACATAAATCGATTAAATTTATATTTTGATTGAATTTTCTTATCAGTGAGGTGAATAATAAAAAAGTAGTATAGAAGAGGAATTATCAATTTCTTTAGTTTCGTTTAAAGAACTAAACGACTTATTTTTTTATAAAGAAAAGCAAAACCTTTTTTTTTATACATTTCGCAAACAAACAACGAGGAAAACTGGGTATAAAACAGTAGTGTGCTGATACGAGAACGTTCTGTTGCATTTTTTTTCTTGTTAGCTCCGTAATTCGAGTTGAGTTCAAAATGAAAAAACGCAAACAACAAACATTAAATGAAAACGTGAAAAATACATCGTTTCCCGTACAAAACGTTTTTCATTTTGTTTGTTTGCATTTATTGTGCATCCATTTAGTTTACTGATTCCAAAAATACTTAGTTGAAGTTTTAAAATGCACGTTCCTAGTTTGCGTTTTAAATTATGATATTTCTTGTATAGATAATGATAACAGAATCAATAACAAACTACACCAAACTGATAATAATATTGTGACAGGAAAATATAAAAAATCCGGAATTGTGGTTAGTGTGTGTGTGTGTGATTATTGATTAAGTTGAAACTATTCTATATGTGTGATAAATAGATTGTCACGTTTTGCAAGGGTGTAGTCTAGGCGTCAGAAGATCATTAATCTTTTAAATTTTTTTTCCTTATATACATAGGAAAATATGTCATGCATAGGAAAATATGATTCTTTATAATATATTTTTTGAAAATTGTAGCTGAGCGATTACTGAAAATGTAAAATCGTTGATGAATTTGGTTATTTTCATGCAGTGCCAATTTCAGATGTTTTTAAAATTAATGATCGATGGTTATTACCAATTTCTATCTAACGAGGAGTGGTATCCTACTTTGATGGCTCAATAGGTTTTATAATGACTGTTTTAAGTCTAGTAATAAATTTCTTTTCTCGTAGGTGGCGATTAGATGAACGACTTCTTAGGAGCACCAGTGTGTATGTAGAAAATAAAACACCACTCAAAGACCACATCTTACCTGGTAGTATAAAATGATAGAGGAAGGATACCTCGATCATAAAATGATCTTACGGCAATGAATAAGCAACAAAAACGGAATAAATACACTGAGTATTCAATGATCCAGTTAGCTTATTCACCCTCCCTAGAGGCTGGCCAAATAGTTTCTGACCCAAACAATCAAACTACTCAATTCTGCAGAGAAACGAAAACACTGAACGCCTTACAAAATTAAGTGAGGTAGAAACACATATAACCCAACTGTTATGCTAACTGTTCAGTTAGCATAATTAAGAAATTTATAATCAAGAAAATTGATAAAAATCGGCTTGGGCGTATTACACAGCCGATAGTGATTTTCCAACGATTGAACAATTTTTAAAATTTTTAAACGGTAAAAGTGATGAACTTGAAAGTTGTAGTCCGCAAGTAAAATTGACTCATTGTACTCCGCGGGTTAAAACAAATCATGCTCAAATAAATCTAATATCGTGTCCCAAATGTACGAATAGTCACTCATTATCCAAATGTAACGAATTTTTGGCAATGAACATCAGTGATAGAAGAGCTTTAACTGTGAACAAAAAGCTCTGTTTTAATTGTTTATCGGCAACATACCAGGCAGGAGTATGTCGAGCAAAATTCCGTTGCAGCACTTGCAACCGAAAACACCATTCCTTACTTCACATGGAAATGAATGCCGTATCACCAATATTAGCTGCTGTGGATAATAATTTAACATCTGACTACAACAAAATCCAATCGACACGACAACGAGATTGTGTACGGAAATTCAGGCAAACGATCGCTGATAAATATCAATTGCTTCTTCCAACAGCAACAGTAAACGTGAAAAGGCGGGATGGTTCCTTCTTAAGATGCAGAGTACTTTTGGATACCGGATGGCAAGTCTCCTTTGTTTCAGAAGCTTGTATGCGGGCCCTTAGATTGCCTCGAGAAAATGCAAACATTGTGATCACAGGTCTAGCCATATCTACTATTACAACTAAGGGTGCCACAAAATTAGTGTTGTCATCAGTTTACGGTAACTATTCATCAATAGAGGTAGAAGCACTAATTGTTCAAAAACTAACGACACAGCTACCAAGGTAATTAAGAATTATGCAAGACTGTGAATTATTTAAGAAACTTAACTCTTTATCGGTGCCGATAAGTTCTTCAGCATTCTGGAAGAAGGCCGAGTGACCCATCCAAATGGAACAGTGATTGCACAACAAACCATGTCCGGATGGATTGTTACCGGTAGCACACAAACAGAAAATAATGCGGTAAGGCCAGCTTCCAGCTTTGAAGGGTATACCTTAAATCTGAATCTGAACATAGATCGAATACTTAGAAACTTTTGGGAACTTGAAGAAGTGGCAACCTGTGAACCATACTCGACAGAAGAAAAGGAATGTGAAGAAAACTTTAACTCTAGGCTTATGTAAAGGTAATGGATTATTACATAGAGCAGGGTCGCTTAGAGCACATTCCCAATGAAGATATTGTAACTAAAGAAGAAAAAGCTTCTATTTGCCCCATCACGCAGTTATTAAAAAAAGAAGTTGAACCAAAAGGTTTGTTTAGTTTTTGACGGATCTTGCAAAACTACAACCGGAACTTCGATTAATCAAAAAATTATGATAGGTCCAACGATACAACCAACACTAAGGTAAATTCTCATAAGGTTTAGACAGCATCGAATCGCTTTAATTGCGGGCATCGAAAAGATGTATCAAGTGTTAGTTGATAAAACAGATACTGATTATCAACAGATATTATGGCGATATTATTGCGTAGTGATAAATTAGTTCATTAGCGACTTACCACAGTAACATTCGGCCTAACGAGTTCACCGTTTTTAGCGATACGCGCTTTGCAACAAACAGCAATAAATCACACCGAATCCAGTATTCGCCCAATAGTCTTCAATGAGTTTTATGTTGACGATTTAATCAGTGGCGCAGATACGATTGAAAATGCGAAGCTACTGAAAGAAAAAAATAACAACGTATTGAAGTCAGGTGGTTTCCACTTACGCAAATGGGAATCCAACAATCCATAATTGTCAAATATTTTTGAAGTTAGGTCAAAAAATTAGGATTTTGAAAACGAAATTGACTCTATCCAAATACTTGGTTTGCAGTGGAATCCAGCTAAAGATTCGTTAACATTTAACGTAAAATTAGACGCAGAAACTAAAACGACCATACGGCAAATATTGGACGAAACATCGCGAATTTTTTATCTCCTTGGGCTTTATGCAAAAACTGTGGATGTTAAAATTAAATTGGGACGAAGAACTTCTTACCCCAAAAACTTTCAGCGTTTTACAATAAAATCAAAATAGATCTAAAGCAACTTGAAAAAATACAAATTCCAAGATACGTTCCATATGAACAAGGCGAATACGATGGACGCCAGCGAGCGAGCATATGCTGCTGTTATTTATTGTAGATCGGTAGGACAAAAAAAGAAAAATCAAGGTGAATCTGGTTACATCTTAAACAAAGGTGGCTCCAATCAAGCAGGTTACGATTCCAAGAGTAGAACTATGTGGGGCTCATTTGTTGGCAAAGTTATGGAAAACCACTAAGATGAATGTACCACCGTTCTAGATCTTATTCTTGGACAGATTCCACGATTGTTTTAAGATGGCTGTCGGATTATCTACCCTCTTGGAAAACATTTGTGGCGAATAAGACTTCTGCAATCCTATAGAAGAATTACCACGAGTTCAATGGAACCACATTTCATCCAACTATAATCCAGCGGATGATGCATCAGGAGGAATGGCTGCTGGACAGTTACTTGACCTGGACCAATGGTGGAATGAACCACCTTGGCTAATCAATGAGTCTACCATCTGGCCTATAAATATAGAGGAATATCAGTATTTAGCTGGCGACAATGAAGAAAGACGACCATATAAAATAAACAGCTTGCAAACACACAGCACTGGCGAAATACTGTCAGATTTAACACACAAATATTCATCTTATATTAAAGTGATTAGAATACTAAGCTACATAATACGATTTAGTAGCAGACAGCCGTTTATTGATACACAAAACCCTTATCGACAAAGGAAATAGTTGAAGCCGAACATAAGTTAATAAAATGGGCACAACTTAGTGAATACGAGACGGAAATTAATAGATTATCCAAAAATGAAAGAGTTAATAAAGGTAGTAAGTTATTATCAATCAACCCTTTCCTAGATGATATTTGAGAGTTAAGGGACGGCTTCACAATATGAACTGTCAATATGACAGAAAACACCCAATCATTCTGCCCAACTCCCATCGGTTGAGCAGATTGAAAATACATATTTTCCACAAAAAATTTCTTCATTCCGGACTTTTCATCTAATAAAGCAAAGATTTTGGATTATAGGTAGCCGCAATCACATCAGACAACAACTGCAAAAATGTGTGAACTGCATGAGGTACCGGGCAGAAACATCAAAGCAAATCATGGGCAACCTACTAAAATTGCGCGCCAGCTTGACCATTCAGCAAATGCGGTGTTGAGTATACTGAACCTATCCAACTAGCTACCAAAAGAAGAAGAGGAGCATAAATATAAAAGGATACATCGCAATTTTCGTATGTATGGTGACGAAAGCCATACTCTTAGAAATCGTCAGTGATTTAAAGTCCGAGGTATTCTTAGCAACAATGAAGCGATCCACTTCCAGAAGAGTTGTACCTACAGATGTATGCAGCGATAATGGAACTGCCTTTGTAGGTGCTCATCGAAAACTTAAAGGTATCTATCATAAATTCACTGGTAAAAAACAAAATGATTACGGCATTCACAGGCGCAAATAGGATAAATTTGCATTTTATCCCAACAGCGCCACCTCATTTCGGTGAATTATGGGAGGTGGCAGTTAAATTGATTAAGTCACTTCTAATTAAAGCAACTGTCAGTAGTATCCCTGAAGCACGGTTAAAATATGGCAGTTGGTGCAGCGACGGACACAGAATTTTTGGAAAAGGTTTTCCAATGAATACCTCTTCATCCACATTAAAGAGAGCAATTACAAGGGTCTCAAACTTCCACAGATGGTTAACGGACCGTAAACGGGGCGAAGAATGTTCAGTTAGCATAATTAAGAAATTTATAATCAAGAAAATTGATAAAAACTAAAATATAGATGGCGATGTGTATTCAGGTTGAAAAATCAAAAATCGTTAAACGATATGAGTTGGGTTTTTAGCTTGAGTTTATGTCGATATTGAAACTTGACATATTTTAAAATGACATTGCAAAATTAAGAAATCAGTATGCTGTTCTACTGCGATAGTCAAGGTACAAACATTGCGAAAGAAAAATTATCATTAAATAAAATTTATACTTTGAAATAAAGAATATTCAGCGACAATGAAGCTTGGTCGTTTCATCGTAGTGAAACCAACTCCACAACATTTTCACCAACTAGGAACCGAAGTTTAAAAACATAAAAAAGGAAATGACGAATTAGGCAAGGCCAACCAATTAAAAAATTTCAGATGTGTAAAATGTGCAAGTAAGCACAATACAAGAGTGACCCGAAAATAGAAACCACCCTGTAAAATACATAAACTATAAAGGGCACGATCCTGCAAACTATAGAAGTTGTGATGCAACCAAAAAACTGGTCATAAAACGGTTAATTCAATTGATTTGTAATGTTCAATAAATTTTTTCAAAATCCAATTTGTATTTATATCAAAGTTTTGTGTCAAATAAAGTGTATATAAATTAGATTTTCGGCGATTACATGAAGTAAAAAAGAAAATCTTATATTTTTTAATTCTCTGTAATTCAGAGATAGTTTGTCTATTTTTATAAATTTATTTAAAATTATAGTGAGATCTTTAAACATTTCCGTAATTTCTGTTTTTTTTTTTCTTAGGTTCTTAACTTTTTCCAGTCAGTTTCTCTGGCTAAATCGTCCTCGTCCTTAGTAAAAGCAGTAAATATTTAGGAACCTCTGAATCAGTTTAGTCGTCCATTTTACATTTTCTATTGTATTTGTTTCAGTATAGCTTTCATTATATCACTTCTGATTTTCTTGGTTGGCTCCATCTTATTCTCATCGAGATGGTAGAGAACGCTGAGGTTTGTAATACCTCCCAGAGTTTTAATTGTCAGAATGGTAATCTTGCGTCGGTGCTATTGCTAAACAAATTTTAGTAGGAAATATCTTGACTTCGTTTATTAAATCAACCAAATTGTTATAAAATCATCCACATGAATCTAAGAAGAACATGCGAATGTCTCTCAACCTCGAAGCCTAAAAATATCCTAATTTTACTATTTTAGGTATGATTCTGTAATTGGGCTAACTATAAAGGTACACTGCTTAGTTGAGAAGTAGCAAAATGGAAACAATCCACAATACGGCAGTATATAATAATTTGAAGTACCCAATCGAGAAAGTGGTATGAAGTAAAATAAAACCGGAAAAAGGATAATGGCCAATACAAAAATTACATGAGAATTGGTATATAGTTTCATCTTAGATCCAAAATATAATAAGTACTTTCGTTACATTTGTTACGTGACTTATTCAACATTCATAAGATGAAACAATTTAGAATAATTTTTCTATTTCGTTTTTCATTTTGCACACAGCAATTTTCTCGATAAATACGTTTAGTTGTGGACAGTTAATATAACCACATACCTTACCTATATTACTATGGTACAATTTCGTATTATATATATACCTATATATGTATACGTCTAATCTTCAATCTTTTCTCAAACTACAGATGGAACGAAGAAAAAGATTGGCCTGGCGTATGTTTATGTTATAATTGAAAAGGGTATTTGATCAAATCACATTTTTATTTTTATTTTGGTCCATATAGCAAAATCGTATTATCCGGTTAGTGGGTTATTTTATATTGTTCTATTACTGTTTGGCATAATTTGTTTTTTTTTTTTTGTTTTTGTTTGGGGTTTTAGGATTTCTCTTCTAGATTACTCCGCCATAGTTGATTAGTTAGCAAATAAAGATATGGGTATATAAGACAAAATAACTTTCGTTCGTTATATTTGCAAGAGGTAACTTTGAAACTTTTTTATTTTACGAACATTTAAAAACGTATCTTGCTGCCTGCAGCCAGAAAAAGATGAGAAGGATTAAAGCAAAGTTTGTAGGATTTTCAATCAATCATCTCAATCGAATTCAATGCCTTTATATACCATAAATTGTATGGAAATTAATTCTCCTCAGTGAACGCTGTTTTAAGGCACTGTCTTTAAGCTGTGAATCAATGCCAAACGGACGATGATCAAATTTTAGTAGCCGACTAATATGAATAGAGTTAAAAGTTGATGGTCAGAAAATAACAATTCCGGAAATTTAGAATGGGATGATTGATGGAATGTGACCTATTAGGAAACAGGAATTCAAATCATTATCCCTGTTTTCGAATAAAGACAAAGATTTCGTGCTGGACGACTGCAATTTTTGCCTTTATCGTTTTATCGTACACATCCATGCTTGTCATATTCCTACCAAAGGATAATTTCGTTACTTCTGCGCTAATAAAATATTTTTTAAATAATAAACAACTGACACACAAAGAGTGCAAAGAATCTGTTCTGGCCATCCACGCTAAATCGGGTATGTCTAATTTCATTTTAATAAAAGATAAAAAGAAAAAGATTATGGGAAACAAAAAGAAAACCCCTAAAATTATACAATATACATATCTATAACACATACATCAAAGAAAAACCTAATAAAGCGACAAATAACCTAAGAAGCGAGATCAGGAGGGGAACAATCCTGGGATGTCGTCATCAATAACACTAATCATAACTGCAATACCAAAGATATTTGGATCAATATAAACAAATTAACAGATAAAACAAGGATATTCAAAAATATGTATATTCAACAATAAAGAAGACATGGAGCAATTCATGAAAGCTAATATAGAATACTCTAAGATTAAGAAAGATAATTTCCTAAAACTACCTAACCCGTCCACGTCAAACAATGAATTCAGATTAGCCGAAGTAATAGACATGGGCATCGGGACCTGTTTAACATATACACGACCCATCTTCACTCCATCATCGAAATAACACCTGATTACTTCAATACGTAGACTTCTTACTCATTATAACAGAGTTGGACATTCCAGCAACCGAAACTAGAGCTAACTGCATTAATAATAAATTCGATGAAATGTTAAAATAGATAGACTTAGAAATCAATACCAACAAAACTACATGTATGAAGATAAACAATAAAAGAAGCACTCAAACATCATCATAAAAATCAGTAACAACGCCATAAAAGAAACCAAACTCATAAAAACGACGGGATACTTAGTTGAAAGAAACCTTAACTTTAAAAAACTTTAACACAAATAACACACATCAAGTACTACAGCACATCGTCTATTAACTTATTAAAGATATTCGCAAGAAAAAATGATGGGGCATACCCCAGAACTCTGGTAAATACACAAAATTATCATAGAAGGGGAAATGAGATTTAGCTACCCTATTGCTAACATAACATAAGAGTAAGGACATAGAAAAACTACCAAAAATAACGCACCCCGGTATTAGAATAAGTTTAGGAGTAGCCAATCACAGCAGTAATCTCGGAGGCAGGTATACTACATATAGCTAATGGCTTTATTATGCTTGACCGGACATTTTATTTCGAACAAGTAGGTAATTTTCAAGAATTGCATGAAATTTGTTTGATTTTCAAAAATTGCATGAACAGGATTTCTTTTCCCTTAGAGCTAGTTTGACTGCGTTTACAACTAAATGCGCCTGCTCTACAGTGCTGATCACGGAACCCAAACTGGTGGTCTGGTATAATGTGCTCTGTAGATAATATTGGTTTTAATTTTTGTAGTAACCGAGCAATTGGCGCAGTGGTTAAAGCTGCAGTGTTTGAAACGGGAGGTACCGGGTTCGAAACCCAAAGGGGGGAGGGTTGCAAAAGGGATTTTTCAACACCTGATTACAATCGGTGTTGACGATGAACAAACTATGACCCCCTGTTGGAGTGCAGAATCCATTGGTCCATCGTCCGTGGCAGTACAGAACGTTAAAAGTTAACCGCGAAAGAGTTGGGAGAGCTTCGGCCCCAGAAAAGCTTACAGCGTTCAGAAACAAACAAACATACAATTTTTGAAGTAACATTTTTTCAAAACGTTTTGAAACTGTCGGAAGAAGACTTATCGGCCTGTATGGCGCGATTTGCGTATCGCCCTTACCAGGCTTTGGAAACATTATAAGTAGTGACGTTTTCCATTTTAGATTTACACATCTCGTTATTGCATTAAATATATAGGTTAAGAGTTTTATGCATTTTTCTGGTAATCCTTTAATTATTTTTCCAGTAATTAAATCATGTCCTGGAGCTTTCTTTCAGTCTAAACTTTTAATAGTAGCTTTTACACTTTCCACTTAAATTTTATAGGATTTACGATATAATCAACATTTGCATAATCCGGCAATATAATAATACTGATTTTTCTCATTTGATGTTAATACTTTTTTGAAGTGGTTGGATAAAACATTAGCCTTTTCAATGTCACTTCTAGCCCAGTGGCTATCTGGTTGTCTGATTGGCGAATTCGATAGGGGTGGCTTTCTAAATTTAATGTTGCTTTCCGTAGTGAGTAATCTATTTTTTCCGTTGCTGAGAGTTCACTGAGGGTAAATCTGTATTCCTTGAACTGGGTCCGCTACCAATGCTCGTTTAGAGCTTTAATAACTTTATTTAATATCCATTTGAGTAATGAAGACTTTTGGTGCTGCTATTGCTGACGTTTTTTCTGTTTTTCTTGAATTAATTGCTGAATGTTAGGTGTTGGCCTACTGACTCTTTCAGAGCTAATAACGTCAGGTGTAGCCTTTTTTGCAGCGATTTCCATTATTTGAGTTAAAGTTTTTGTTGCTATTTCAAAATCTTCTGGTGTGGACAAGAGATGTCCAGCAGTTGTGTTCAATGACATTTCTATATATATATCCTATTTAGTTAATTTGCTTATTAGACGTATAGGTGGGGCAATTTTTAAGGCATCGGTACTTAATTTGACTATAATTTGAGAGTGACCAGATGAAAGGTCATAACAATCGTCTACTTGATCATTGATGCCGGCGATTCCTTTTGTTACACAAAAGTCTATAAGAGCAAGCATTTTTTTTCTATCTGTAGGCCAATAAGTAGAGTGTTCAGAAGATAAGTAACCTAGGTTTTCCTGGATAATTGCTGCATAATGTTTTTTTTGTTTAGATAAAGTCAGCCTCAAAACCCATTGTAAATGTTTAGCACTGTAATAGCCTCCATTGAGAAATTTTATGCCCAGCTGATTAAAATAATCAGTAAATTGCTGGTTTTAATTGCGTGTTTAGGTGGGCAGTAAATGGCAGAAATTACACAATTACCAGATCATTCCTCTAGGTAGATATTTGTGGCTGTAGTGTAATCTTTACCATATTGGTTTAGTTCATAGTACTTTATTCTTTTTTTGATTAAGACTGCAGTGCCGCCATGTGCTTTACCGTCCAGATGTTTGGTGTCATATACTGAATAGTCATTAATTTTAAAAAATGTTTTTGTCGTAAAGTGTGTTTCTGATATAAGCATAATATCAATATTTTGATCGTTGTGGAAAGTTTGTATTTCAGCTTTGTGTTGTGAAAGGCCATTTCCATTCCATACAGCTACTTTTCAGAGAGTCATTTCTTGTTTTTGGTAATAATTTGTATTAGTGTGCTCATATTTTGCATCATCATCATGAAACTATGAAGCTTAGAATATTTGCAAAGGTGATGCCCGGCTTCGCAAAACTATTTTCAGCTATCTGAATATTATTATTTTGTAGGGTTGTAAATACATCGGTTGGTGGAACAGTCAATTTTCTTGAGAACATATTTCTTTGATTGTATTGTGACTTAAGCAGTCGTTGCTCATATCGCATTTTTAGGGTTGTTTTGAGTAATTAGCAGTGCGGTTTTTACCACAAATACTGCAGCGCTTCACTGATGGATAATTGTTTTTTATTGCACTGTTTCGAATCATGAAGTTCGCCACAAATACCACAAACTTCATTAAGCGTACAGTAAGCTTTAGTGTGGTCGTATTCTTGGTACTTGATGCACTGAATTGGTCCGGTTTTCTTCATGGGTTCCTCTACGGTGATTTTGTAGTGCAGTAAGTATTTTAAATTATATATTTACTGTGTTTTTCTTTTACTTTCATCCTGTCGGGCTCAAGTTCTAACCGGAACATTAAATTTCCGAGTCAATTATAGAGAATTCCAACGACGAAGGAGTCCGTCATCTGTTCTATCATCTATTTTTAGTCATGTTATCGTTTTTGAGTTTAATACTGCTTCAACCTTTTCGATAAGAGTGTT
Source organism: Tipula confusa (assembly GCA_963556175.1). Classification (NCBI taxonomy): domain Eukaryota; kingdom Metazoa; phylum Arthropoda; class Insecta; order Diptera; family Tipulidae; genus Tipula; species Tipula confusa. The sequence goes on along the minus strand of OY744476.1, from coordinate 104,557,450 downwards.
GAGTTAGTTCCTCAGAACAATATAACATTCCCATAATTTGATGAATAAGGTACTTAGTGGATTTAACAGCTGCCTCATTAAGTTTACTAAAATGCTGTGAAAAAGTGGAGGGAAATTTTTCTTTTAATTTTCTTTTTTTTTAAATTAATTTAAAAAAAACTAGTGACTAATGTTTCAAAGGTGATGGATCTTTTTTCTCCATCAAAAAAGAAAAACAATAAACAAAGTACACAATCAACACCCGATTTAAGAGAGTATAGTGTAGTGAGAAGTGCGCCAAGAACGGGCAGAGCTCATCATTCCCCCAACAAGTCGAAAAAGTGGAACATGACTAAAAATAGATGATAGAACAGATGACGGACTCCTTCGTCGTTGGAATTCTCTATAATTGACTCTGAAATTTAATAAAACCATAATTCTCCCAGAATATTTTCTAGATATGGAAAATTTTCTTTTAAAACTGTTTGTACAATATCATTTTCAGAAAAATTATCTATTGATCACAGGTTTCTAGTTCCAACATCGAATGGGCACTAGTTAAAGTCATTTTGCCTTACCTTCTCATATTTGATGGTAAGGAAAATTGTAATATTATAAAGCATATTATATTGGCACGTCACCTAGGTATCTTTTGGTACCACTGATAATGCTTGACGAAAATCGCATCCAATAATTATGGATTTACCCTTATACGGGGAAGTTGTATTCGTTTCTACGCGTAATAGCAAATCATCACACCGAAGTCTTTTGGCAACGTAGTTATTTCATCAATAACTTTATCAATGATTAGCGGAGCTTCCTTCAATATTTTTTTATCTTTCGATGTTTGCTTTACTCTTGAAGCTGAAGTGTCAAACAACAGAATGAAAACCTTGAATCCCATATATAAGGATTGTTCTTCCTCATTGCAAAAAAGTCGCACACCTCGTGAGTATTATATAGATATGTCTTACCATAGCCTCATGGACCATTAAGGTAATATAATTTATAACTTCAGCTGTATAAAGTCTATTTTTTGCCGATATATTAGATATCCATTCTTATTAAGAATTAATGCTGCATGAAATTCCTTAGGGAATTTATTTTTACATTGTTTATTCTCCAAACATGGTGGAAATGAGTTTTCAGTGCTGCAAGGACCATCAACCAATCATCGTGTGAGAACTTCACATAGCCGAAGAGTATTTGTCATGTTTGGAATTTCAGCACTCACAATTTAATCAATTTGTTTAGGGACGTATTTTACAATCAAGATAAATAGTGCGGATATTCATCTCCAATTGAGGTCACGGAAAAAGAAGAAGGACGAATCTCTCAACGATTACTTCCTTGCGATGAGAGAGTTAGGTTTTTTGGGTGGACTTGAAGAAGGTGAAATTATACAATATACTATTGACGGTATAAGCGATATCGAAAGCAATAAAATATTACTGTATGAGGCAAGTAATTTCAAAGAATTTAAATCCAAGCTAGAATTATTTACGGCTTTGTAACGTCTCCTATTTCTTGACATCCAACGTGTTCGATTTAATAATCATAAATTACAAAAAATTGTACGGTACAATCTGTTTAATGATGTGTGTGACCCGAGAGGATAAAAAGGCGGAACGTTGTTGAACAAGCGGTCAGTTGTTCGGAAGAAATCAAATAAAAATTAGTAATGAAGTGCTAAAGTTGTTATAAAAGCTTGAAAAAAAATAAAATTATAAAAGTAATGTATGTTTAAAAGTAAAAACAAAAAAAAAAAAAGGAAAGAATAATAGTTTCGGTGATTTAACAATTAAAAATAAAAATTTGTAAAATAAAAAAAATAAAAAAACAAAAAAAAACAACTAAATTATATTTCTAAAATATATATATTTACATAAACTGTACTCTATTGAGTGTGTGATTATATATTAGTTTAATGTTTAATTGGTGACTGACAATAGTATAGTCAATCAAGAAGATTAATAAAACAAATATTGTACGATAAATCAACTGGAAAAAAATTAGCACGTGGAGTTTAACAACGAACTATACCTATAACCATCGGTATAAATAACGGCAGCATTGGAAATAGAAACAATATTGCTCCGTAACAATAGCTCCGTAACAACAACAGCTGTTGCTACATAAAAAAATATTTATTCTTACATAAAAAAAATAGTACCACGAAATTATCATTTCAACAACAATTAAACGCTGCGGTAGTAACCAAATGCTCAAGAAAAACAAAATTGATGACGTCACAACAACAACAACAACAACAAAATAATTAAGCAAAATTGTAATTAATATTAAGGCGTATGTTGGTGAGGGGTAAGTTAAGTGTATTTTTAGTTTTTTTTTTCCTTTTATTTTGTATAATGAAATTTTTGTTTATTTTTTTTGAATTTGTGAATATATCATTATATATAATTTTTTTTGAAATGAACATTTTTACTTCGTAAAAAAAAGATAAATATGGGAGCTTAGACTGGGGTAAGTATTCGTTGTGTGGGTAAGTTGATTGCAATCATCCTTCGAATTCAGTGCGGTTTATTAACATATTGATTCATTATCACCCAAAAGAACCCCCCCAGACTGAGCAGTCAGCAACCAATAACCGCCTGTGGGTGTATAAAACAATGAATCAGATATATTTCTGTTAGTGACAGTTACAGTAATGGGACTGTTCGCTACAGTGGCGCCCAAAGCTTAGCTTACTTACGTTACCTTTCCTATCCAATTTCCTTATCCACTGTAACTTCCGTTACAGTGGCGCCCAAAGTTCCTTCGGGTAGTAGCACGTTGAGGTCACGGTTTGTTACGGTAAAGTCCCAAAGTAAAAGTTTTTATTCCAAATTACAGTTTAATTTTGTTGCTTTAAAATTTTTTTTTTGTTGTACTTTCACCTTAAGCCAATTTTGTGAATCTGGTGTTATTTAGTACATTGTAAAGCTTAATTTCAACCCAACTTATACATATGTTTTTGTTTTTTTTTGTATATATAAGGCCATAATAATTGGAAAAGCAGAGTGGCAGTAACAATTCCGTAGATTCTTACGTTTTTTTTTTGATTTTGTTATATACGCAATGCTGCTTTTCAAATTAATTTCGGTCCATTCGATTCTTCATTCATTTTATTGTTCCCTGTCTAGGTTTTTTTTTAATACAATATAATGTCGATATATGAAGAATCGTGATTCAATATTAGTATAAATATTAAGGTTTCAAGTTACAGCAGGTATATCCAGTGATACTGTTTTGAATACTTGTCGTGTTTTGAATCAATTAATATTTTCGGTTTCCACATATCCTTCCTAGTTAGTTTCATTCCTTTCCTTACGATTGCAACCAATTTACTTACACATTTTATTTACAGCGAAATACTTCGTCAGTCTAAGTTCCCAGTATTACAAATTATTAGTGAGTTATTTGAGATTCATTTGAAGACTACTTAAATAGTTTTATTAACAAATACTATTAATGCGATTATTTTTGCTTTGTTATTACTTTTTTTTCATACACATTTTGTTTTTTTTATATATAACAATTTTATAGTTATTAAGTTCGGAATTAGTTTTTTTGCTTATTTTTGTTTATTTTTTTTTTTTTATATATTAAGCTTCGTTCAACAACTACGTCTTCTATCAGCTTTGTTTTGATTTTGATTTTTTTTTTTGGTTATCATTAAATTATCTTTGAATTAAAATGGATGTTGAACATCTTGAATTCGACGAATTTCAAATTGAATGTTCTTTGCGGGCGATCAGAGGTTCACCATTAGATCGTTTAACGAAACTCAAACAGTTAATTCTCCAGGAAGATAAACATTCAGTATTAGAACCAAATTTACCCCATGAGAGTGCCAAATTAAATCCGAAAGGCGAATTACAGGATTTAAAGCATAAATTAAAAATGATTTATTCACTGATGAAAGGAAGTTATTCTGAAAATTTTAATCAGGATGTTTTAACTCGTTTTTCCTCTAGATTAATACATATTAGCAATAGGTTAAAGCGTATTAGATTTATTGATGCACTTATATCTGGTGAAGTAGAGGATATATTTAACACTACAACGAAAATTATAGATATTCATAATAAAACCGTTCAAAAAGAAATCGACTTAAATGCCTCGTTAGAACAATTGAATAAAATAACAATTCCTGAACAAGAACTTGACGATCGTTCTGATATCTCGTCTATTTGTTTTCACGATGATACTAAAACTCGCTCAGACCCTAAACAACTTTCTTCTCAGGTTACTATTATGTCACAAATTAAGAAACTAGAGGAGGAGCTTCGTATTCTCGCTCTTCAAAATACACCTGATTCCCCTAATAGAGTAAATTTCGTGGAAATTCCTCGAACAAATGAAATACTTCCCAATCGATTGCAAGAACCTGGAAATTCAACTTTACGATCCAACGAAGCTGTGCAATCTGAATTTAAATCTAGTTACATGCAGCGTAATTTATTGAAATGGAACATAACTTTTGATGGTTGTCCGAAAGGATCTCCAGTAAAAAGATTTATTTTTAAATTAGAGCATTTGGCTGCAGCAAATAAATTGCCTTTTGAACAGTTGGTAACGGACATTAGTTATGTCTTAAAAGGGACTGCTCATGAGTGGTATTGGATTTATATTGAAAAACACCCGAGTGTGAACTGGTCACAACTGAAAGAAGATATAATTAGACGCTTTCAGGATCGTCAAACAGATGATGATCTTCGTCACATTTTGGACTCGCGTAAGCAACGGTTCAAAGAAGCCTTTCAAGATTTTTATAGCGATATGCTTTCAATATCGTTGCAATTCGAAGTTCCATTGTCAGATACCCAGTTAATGTACACGCTTCGGAGAAATATGAGAGCAGGGTTACAAGATAAACTAGTAGATAGACAGTTCGCAACCTTAGAACAAATGGTTAAACTTTGTGTAATGTATGAAGATACTTGGTCAAGAACCGGATTTGTACCTGAGACCATGTGTCAACGGCGTCAAGTTCATGAATTAGAAACTTCAAGCGAAGCACGTTATGATTTTGTACCTCTCGAAAGTGATGAAAAAGTTTGTGCTATTAATTCAAACCAAGGAAATTTTCGGCCCGTGACAAATTTGTTTACAAATAGGAAGCATGAAGTAAACTCTGGATGTTGGAATTGTTATCAACCAAATCACATATTTAAAAATTGTAACACTCCATTGAAGCATAAATTTTGCTTTGGTTGTGGTACTCCAGACGTCCTTAAACCTTATTGTAAGTTTTGTAAAAGTTTCTCGGGAAATGGCAACACGGGGACAGGAACAGGCTGTACCTGGCCTCCAAAAGTAGCAACAGCCAAATACGACCAACACAAATCTTTGACGATTTCAAAGGATCAACCATCGAACACGAACGATGTGAATCCCAATCACAAATAACTGATTTTAACTTAACTCCTAATTCTTCTCTTAAACTCATTTATCCAGCATCAGTCTCGCATAAACCTAATCGAGTTCAAATTTATTGGCAAAACCGTAAAAAGTATAAAAAACTTGTATCTGAATCTTTAATTAACGACTCTAGAGATGGTCGTCCTTACGCAGAAGTGCAAATTCTTGACGAACAATTTATTGGCTTACTAGATAGTGGTGCGAACGTATCCGTCTTAGGTTGTGGTAGTGAACGTTTTATGTGTCATCCTACTGTAAAATTTCATTCATTAAAATCCAAGGTTAAAACTGCTAGTGGTTCAATGGAGGTCATTTTAGGTCATATTAGACTACCTGTAACATTTATGGGACAAAAACGATGTTTAACCTTACACCTTGCTCCAAACCTTAAGCAAACTTTATATTTAGGTGTTGATTTTTGGAGAACTTTTGAATTAAAAATAAGTGTTCCTCGTATAAACCCAATTCGAAGTAACCAAATTAATGAATTAGTCTCGGCTGAAGGTAAAAATCGACCCGAACTTATCTTCCATGATTTGTCGTCAGTACAAAAATCTAAACTCGCGCTAATTATAAAAGAGTTTCCATCATCTGAAATACTTGGCCTAGGGAAAACTCACATTTTATCTCATTCGATTGATGTAGGAACTACTGCTCCCATTAAGCAACGTCATTATCCAATATCCCCCGCTAAACAAAAAGAGTTGTATGACGAATTAGATCGCATGCTCGCTCTAGGAGTGATTGAAGAGAGCTATAGTTCATGGAGTTCACCTGTCACAGTGGTAAAGAAATCGAATGGTAAAGCCCGATTGTGCCTTGACGCAAGGAAGGTAAATGCGGTTACGGTAAAGGCAGCTTACCCCTTACCCCTTATCGAAGGGCTGCTTGGTCGATTAGGCAAAACAAGATTTATAACAAGTATAGATCTAAAAGATGCCTTTTGGCAGATTCCCTTGGATGAGGGATCAAGGGATAAAACTGCTTTCACCGTTCCTGGTAGACCCCTCTATCAGTTTGTCGTCATGCCATTCGGGCTTTGCAATGCCCCGCAAACTATGTGCAGGCTTATGGATAAGGTCATACCCCATGAACTTCATCATAAAGTGTTCGTATATCTCGACGATCTGCTGATAACATCCGAGACGTTTGAGGAACATTTGGAGCTTTTGAGTAAAGTTGCGTCTCTAATTTCTAAAGCAAATTTAACAATTAATGTTGAAAAAAGTAAATTTGTTTTACGTGAACTGAAATATTTAGGATACATTGTGGGTAATGGTGTTTTAAAGGCAGACCCGGATAAAGTGGCAGCGATTACAGAATATCTAGCACCAAAAACCATCCGGCAACTTCGGAGGTTTTTAGGAATGACCGGTTGGTACAGAAGGTTTATTCGTAACTATTCGGAAGTAACTGCAGCACTTACAGACCTTCTCAAAAAGTCTAAAAAATTTTTATGGACTGATTCCGCTCAAAAATCATTCCAAAATCTGAAGGAATGCTTATCATCTGCACCTGTTTTGTGTCATCCAGATTTTACGCGACATTTTTATATTCAATGTGATGCCTCGAAAACTGGCATTGGTGGAGTATTGTTCCAGAAATCAGATTCAAATGAAGAGTGTCCAATCGCTTACGTATCTGCTAAATTAAATTCTGCTCAACGGAATTACAGCACTACAGAATTAGAGTGTTATGCAGCAGTTACGAGTATAAAAAAATTCAGACATTATGTTGAAGGTTTTGAGTTCACAGTAATAACGGACCATGCCAGTTTGACCTGGTTAATGAGCCAAAAGGAACTGACAGGTCGACTGGCACGGTGGTGTTTAAAATTACAAGGATTCAACTTCAACATAGTATATAGAAAAGGATCTGAAAACGTTGTGCCTGATGCATTATCCCGACAACACACGGACGAAATCTCTGTTAAGCTTGATCATCACAAAATTGAATCATGTTATGTTGATCTTAACTCCATCGGGTTTGATGATGTTGAATATCAAGACTTACTGAAACGACTGAAAAGTAAATCTGAGGTGAATACTAATTTTAAAGTGATTAACGATAGAATATTTTACAATCCATCGTTTGGGACGTTTGATATTTGTACTGATATTCCTCAATGGAAACTTTTTGTACCTAAATCGCTCACACTTTCACTTATCATAGATGCTCATTGTCCTCCATCTGCGTCTCATTTTGGTATTGCTAAATGTTTAGAATATCTAAGAAGATATTTTTACTGGCCGGATATGTGCAAAGACGTATCTAATTACATAAAAAATTGTGAAATATGTAAGGCTTCCAAGCCAGTCAATTACACAACGCGACCTTTTATGGGAGATTATATTGAAGCAACTCGTACCTGGGAAAGAATTTACATTGACTTTCTTGGTCCATATCCCAGATCAAAAGCAGGAAATAAGTTCTTATTTGTTGTTCTCGACCAATACTCAAGATTTACTTTGTTAGAACCCATGAAAGAAGCCACATCTAAAAATGTAATTTCATTTTTAAAAAGACAGGTTTTTGACATGTTCTCTGTGCCTCGGAATATAATCAGTGATAATGGAGTGCAATTCATTTCAAATGCTTTTAAGAGTTTTTTGGAAGAGTACGGCATACAACATGTACGAACGCCAAAATATTCGCCCCAATCAAATATGTCGGAAAGAGTAAATCGGTCGATATTAACAGCAATTCGATCCTATGTTCAAGAAAACCATTTGAATTGGGACCAGCACATCAATTCTATAGCACTCGCATTACGAAATCAAATACATCAAAGTACTAACCAGTCACCACACTATATCATGTTTGGCCAGCATCATGTAGGGCATGGCTCACAATATGAGTTATTGCATCTTTTACAAAGTCTGGGAGGAAAAGAAATTGGAATCTCTAATTCAGATCGGCAAACCATGGCGCAAAAAAGCATACTTTCACATCTTAAGAAAGCAAACGACAGAAATGCAAAGTCCTATAACCTACGAAGTAGCCAGCGAAATCTAGAAGTAGGTCAGTTGGTTTTCGTCCGAAATTTTGTCCAAAGTGATGCCACAAAAGATTTTTCCGCTAAGCTTGCTCCTAAATATGAAAAGGCTTATGTCTTAAGGCCAGTAGGAAATGTGGCATATGAACTCGGCAATGAATATGGAAAAGTCTTAGGGATTTACCACCTTAAAGATATAAAAATTTAATGTTAGTTCCATATTATTATTTTTTTATTAGTTCCAAATATGTATACAAATATGTTGTATTATATAGCCCGGCTTTTAATGAGACATCTCTCAGATGGGTCGTCCCCACGATTGTAACGTCTCCTATTTCTTGACATCCAACGTGTTCGATTTAATAATCATAAATTACAAAAAATTGTACGGTACAATCTGTTTAATGATGTGTGTGACCCGAGAGGATAAAAAGGCGGAACGTTGTTGAACAAGCGGTCAGTTGTTCGGAAGAAATCAAATAAAAATTAGTAATGAAGTGCTAAAGTTGTTATAAAAGCTTGAAAAAAAATAAAATTATAAAAGTAATGTATGTTTAAAAGTAAAAACAAAAAAAAAAAAAGGAAAGAATAATAGTTTCGGTGATTTAACAATTAAAAATAAAAATTTGTAAAATAAAAAAAATAAAAAAACAAAAAAAAACAACTAAATTATATTTCTAAAATATATATATTTACATAAACTGTACTCTATTGAGTGTGTGATTATATATTAGTTTAATGTTTAATTGGTGACTGACAATAGTATAGTCAATCAAGAAGATTAATAAAACAAATATTGTACGATAAATCAACTGGAAAAAAATTAGCACGTGGAGTTTAACAACGAACTATACCTATAACCATCGGTATAAATAACGGCAGCATTGGAAATAGAAACAATATTGCTCCGTAACAATAGCTCCGTAACAACAACAGCTGTTGCTACATAAAAAAATATTTATTCTTACATAAAAAAAATAGTACCACGAAATTATCATTTCAACAACAATTAAACGCTGCGGTAGTAACCAAACGCTCAAGAAAAACAAAATTGATGACGTCACAACAACAACAACAACAACAAAATAATTAAGCAAAATTGTAATTAATATTAAGGCGTATGTTGGTGAGGGGTAAGTTAAGTGTATTTTTAGTTTTTTTTTTCCTTTTATTTTGTATAATGAAATTTTTGTTTATTTTTTTTGAATTTGTGAATATATCATTATATATAATTTTTTTTGAAATGAACATTTTTACTTCGTAAAAAAAAGATAAATATGGGAGCTTAGACTGGGGTAAGTATTCGTTGTGTGGGTAAGTTGATTGCAATCATCCTTCGAATTCAGTGCGGTTTATTAACATATTGATTCATTATCACCCAAAAGAACCCCCCCAGACTGAGCAGTCAGCAACCAATAACCGCCTGTGGGTGTATAAAACAATGAATCAGATATATTTCTGTTAGTGACAGTTACAGTAATGGGACTGTTCGCTACAGCTTTTAAGTTAAGGCGCCCTAGTAGTTCAAGTAGTCCTGGATTAGAAAATAAACATAGTACCAAAATCAGTGGGCGTGGTCATTGTTACAATTGTGGAATGGAAGGGTACAATTCGAACAAATGTTGGAATAAAACAAAAGACTCTAAATATTTTCATTGTAACCAATTCGGTCACAAAACTTATGAATGTCCGAAAAAAGAAGGTTTTAAGTCAATGGAGAGTCCCACTGTAAATATTACTTTTCAAGATAAGGTATCAAGAACCATTAACCTGAAAGTTGTAAATGTCCTAGGCTATAAAATCGATTCACTCATCGATATATGCGCAGATATTACCATGATGTTAGATGAAGAATATGTTAGAGTAGGCTCGCCAAAGTTAATAGAAATTCCAATACAAGTGTCGGGAATTGCTTAAAACCGTATAAAAACTATAGAGCACTTTAGTTCAACAATTCTAATTGATGACGAATGCTTCACAGCCAAAATTCATGTAGTCCCAAAGTCGATGGTAAGTAACAGAATTATCATAGGCAACGATGTTCTTCTCGTGACTGAAATCATCCTGGAGAAAGATGAAATTAGAATCAGACGTACATTTCCATTCTTTGTTTGTCGTTAGATGTCGATGAAAATGCAATCGTTGGGAACAAAGACTTCGTTCCTATTATAGACAATTTAACCTTTACCATTAATTAAGAACCATAGGTCGACAAACTACATTGAGCGAGTATATGGAAAACGGATTTTTCCAGGTCAATGGTAGAACATATTCTCACTCAATCGATAAGAAAAGTAAAAAATATACGTCATTCATAGTAACAAATGGACAATTCGAATTTAATTTTGTTCCTTTCGGGCTTTGCACTACCCCTTCAGTATTTTAAAGATTTATCAATATGGTTTTCAAGAATATGATTCGGAAAGACAAAATAATTGTTTATATGGATGACCTTATGGTTCCTACGATGATCGAACCAGAAAATTTGGAGCAAATCGAACGAGTACTGAACATATGAAGTAAATACGGGCTAAAATTGAAATGGAGGAAATGCCAGTTCATTTGTCGCAGAATAGACTACTTGGGATACGAAGTTTCTGAAGGATCAATTAAACCGTCATTTAATTTCACAAACTTAAAACTATCTTGTTTGAAAGCCCTGTGCTAGAAATATGCCATCCAGATGCCGAGACAGAGGTAGTTACAGATGCCTCTAATATGGGAATTGGCGCTGTACTGCTACAGAAAAACTTCGATGATAGAAAATTCTATCCAATTTTTTATTATATAGTTGGAAAATAAATGCAGCACTGGAGAAATACCAAAGTTTTGATTTGGAAGTTTTAGCAGCTGTCAAATCAGTATTAAAATTCAGAGTATATCTGTATGGTATACAATTTAAGATTGTGACGGACTGTCTAGCCTTCCGGTTGACCATGGCGAAGAAAAATTGTCGCGAGTTGCTGGATGGACATTGCTAGAAGAATTCAGCTACACAACAGAACAATGCTCAAGAAATGGGATGTAATACGCTGACGCACTAAGCAGAAATCCTCTTCCAAAATTGATAATCGCTTCCAATGAATTCGTTGACAGGATTGTGTTCAATGTATTTTAGCTGAGAGGAAGGAAGGAAAACAAGAAGGATTTCTCCACCTGATATCAATAGATGCCGGACCTTTAACGACGTTTCATATTGACCTTATCGGTCCTTTGGTAAGCACATCCAAACAATATAAATATATTCTTTTCATTGTAGATGGCTTTTCAAAATACGTCTGGTTATACCCAACTAAAACCACCACAACATCCGAGGTGTGGAAGCAGCTGAAAACCATGCGGACTACTTTTGAGACCTCAACATATCATCTCTGACCGTAGGACTGCTTTTACACCAACGTCTTTCAAGGAATATTGTTAGGCAAATGACATAAAACATGGAACCATTACTACTGGGGTACCACGAGGTAATGGCCAGGTAGAATGAATGAACCAAGTGATAATCTACACACTTACCAAACTCTCTATCGAAAATCCAGCAGTTTGGTATAAGTATACCAACAAAATTCACATGTACATCAACTCGCATTGGCATAGGAGCACCAAACATACGCCAATTGATTTGATGTTTGGCGTGAAATCGAGAACAGCCAATGACATTATAATAGCCGGAGCGATAAGCGAAGCATTGGAAGACCAATTCTTTGAAGAAAAAACAAAATGAGAGAAAACGCAAGACAGCAAATATTAAAAATTCAAGAAGAAAACAAGAGGACATACAATAAGAAAAGACTACCTACGGAATATAGCATCGGGAACTCGTTGCTATAAAGAGAACACAATTGGAAGCTGGAAGTAAGATTGCATCCAAGTTCCTATCACTATATAAAGTGGATAAAGATGAGGACAACGAAAGATATGATGTGTCGAATGTTGGGACGCATGAAGGCCCAGTCAATACGAGTACGAGCGCTGATAATATGAAAATGTTGGCCCCACCTTGAATCAGACGACGAAGAAGACGAATCCTCTTCTCTTTTTGAAGAAGATCAATAGAATCATCCAGCAACGACGAATCCAACAACTATGAAATGAGCAACGATGAATGCAACAGCTCTCGTGTGACGTTCAAACACTATTTTTACGAACGCCGAGGCGGCGGTTGTTCAGGATGGCCGAATATGTGGGAACACCCTGTAATCTTTTTTATTTATCAAATTATTTTGGGTTATAAAATATTTCCGTTTATGTATCATACTTAGTGATTAATGTATTGAAAAGCCTATGATTTTTGCACATTTTTTATTGGAAGAATCACTTAATATCGAGATTTTGGAAAGAAAGAAGCGAAATAAAAACGAGACATTGGGCGCATTCAGGTCAGTCAACTGTTGGCAACATGTTGAGTAAAATCAATTGAAGGAAATCCTACATATATATATATATATATATATATATATATATATATATATATATATATATATATATATATATATATATATATATATATATATATATATATATATATATATATATATATCCATCTGGAAACTGCTTAAGCATTTGTTTGCTTATTTCTTTGGGTTGTTAAGATCTTCTACCAATTCGACTGTTTTGGACAAGTGTTATCAGACAAGTGATACTGATATAGTAATTTCTCGTATAAGTTGGGTGTATATCAAAACTATGTTTTTGTTTATAATAAAGTCAGTAAAATATATGTTTGAGTGTAATAAACGTAACCTTGAACAACCAAGCGCCAGAAATAAATAAAAAAAAAAACATCCCATTAATAACACCATTGCAATACAAATGCATTCAACAACAAATTACTGACTATTTATGATGAAGCAAATTTATAATTCAAAATGCCTAATAATTAGTTAACTGCACTAAAAGTGTGCTATAGCGAAATATTTATGCTCTTCATATTATGATTAAAAATAATTCATTTAACCAGCAACCTATATTAATTTATCACACTAAATGTCAATTAGTATCATAAAATCCAAACATTCGGAAAACTCAATTAACTTCTACAACAAAAAATAAAAGAATTTTCCCAATAACTCTAAAAAAAACATTTATAAAAAAAAATAAAACGAAAATCAAATTGAATTTACCATAATCAATTTTCTATTGTAGTTCATCAAAATTGAAAAGGATAAAAAAAATATTTCCACGCATTTAACCAATACAAATTACGATTTATTTTTTTTATTTTATTACCATTCCCTGAACCAATCCCTCTTCCTATTTAATTACCATCGATTTCCCATTATTACCATTGGATATTTTCGTTTGTTTTTTTTTTTTTATTTTTATTTTTATTTTTTTTTATCTGCAGTATCATTCAAATTGGTACAATACAACAACAATTATCGTTTTAATTGATCGAATTGAAGTTGGACGAATAAAAAAATAATAATATTTTGCTTTTTTTATTAATGAATAATTAAAATTTTATTTAATTAATTTTTATTGATTTGTCAAAATATATTTTTTTTTGACATGACATTGTTATAGCTATGATAATATGTATTACTGTTTGGACAGAAAAAAGTTATACAATTTGTGTTGACAATCGCAGTTCTTTTTATTTGGTGTCATTTTACCGTTCACCTTGATACCGGAATATTTCTATACTAATGGCATGTTTATATTAAAATACGCCAGTAAACACGTTTTGTAACGTCAAAACATGGTGAATGTGAAAAGATTAATACGAATATCACAACTAGTTTCACAATGGCTACGACTAGGCTTGCCACCCGTCCTCCTTTGCAGAGGACAGTCCTCCTTTCGTAAGAAATTGCCTCCATCCTTCACAAACACAAAAATGTCCTCCACCAGAAAAATAAATATAATTTTTGTAAAGCGCGACCCTGGAACATAAATAAAAAAGAGAAGGACTGGAAAAGAACGACAGCACGGTAGTGAATGTGAACGAGTAAAGATGGGCGGATGGTTATGTTAAAAGAAAATTAATAATAATAAAAAGAAAACAAGAGAGGAAAGCATGTGAATAGATTATCGACAACTAAACCCATAATGGTGAAAGACCGATCTCCTCTAGCGATTATGGAAGATCTACTTCAGGATTATCATCAGAATTTTACCAGGTAGCGATGAGTCTATAATACTCCAAATGCAATACCCATAACCGCTTTTGTTATTGCTGATGGACACCATAAGTTTCTAAGGCTGTCTTTTGGGTAGGCCAATTCCCAGCTATTTTCCAGAATGAATTCCAATTATGAATTGCATAGTTGACGAGACTAATGGAATAGTGGTATATCTAGATGATCTAAGCGGTCGTTAGATGTAATGAAGTGTCATGGTCTGTTTCTTAACAAGGAAAATACCGATTTTTTCAAACGTACGGTAGAATTTTTAGGACATGAAGTATCAGGATCGCTAGTTACACTTGGAAGATAAAAAACAGATACCGACGTAAATTTTCCACAGCCTAAGAACGTAACTCAGATACTACTATAGTTTATGGAATTGGCGGGATCCCATCGAACAAGAAGTGGTTACTGATGCTTGAACGAAAAGGTTAGGTGGATTTTTATTGTAAGTCAATCAGTATAAAAAAAGGTTGACCTGTGGCCTATTTAAACTAACAGACCACCCAATGTGAACAAAAGTACCATTTATACGAATTGGGAGTCTTAGTCTTCGTCGCGATGATAACTGATGGTGCGTCATTACAAACTTGGCCAGCAAAAAATGTAATACCAAGAATTTGAATATGGTGGCTAAAATTAGCAGATTACGATTTTGTCATAGAATGTCGACCAGGAGTACAAATGAAGCATGTGGTGGTGCTGAGCCAGAATATAAACGGTGCGGAATAACTGATGCATCTGGACAGTTTACCTATATTCGCAAGACTGACGCAGGATGCATAAATGAGTTATTCATAGAATGATCATGTGGATATTCGCCTAAATAAATATCGACCATATGGGATATATAGAGTTTAGAAGACATTAAAAATGCTCCAGAGAAATGTTTGATGTATGACAGCTTGCATAGAGCGGGAATACACAAAAGCATTATCAGGACACGAGGAAGGGGAATTAGATCCGATTGATAAGATACCAATACCATTCAATACCGTGCATATAGACCATATATGACTTTATTGCCTGCTAAAGAAAGAACTATAATTATTTGGCCAGCTTTATCAAGATATTTCATTAGTGAAGATTTATCAAAATAGGTGTGTATGGATTGTGAGCTTACAAAATGGTAAAATATTTTTGTTGGTAGCAGTGCTTAAAAAAAAAGTTTAACTGTCCTCCTCTGGCATTTTCTAAAGGTGGCAAGCCTAGCTACGACAGTGTTCAATGTTAGAATGTTGAAAAAAGCATACATCAAAGCAAATACACTCACAACCTTGTGGCTCTCCGACAAAGGAAATTTATTGAAAAAATAGCCCGAAATCTAGAATAATCAACTTCTCTTCAGGCATATTTTTTATTGACAGTGAAATAGTAAAATATGATTTAGGTTAAAAAGGGGGACAAAACGTGGCTAACGAACTTAGAAATAAAAAAGTCAGCATAATCATTATTGAAACCATGGGTGAGTGCATCAAAATCATAAAATTGGTAATTCGCGTATTTTTTTAGAAGGAAATGTTTAACGAGTGATAGATTTGTTGGTATTTTAAATCTGACTAAATTCATTTCATTTTAACAATCTGGCACCTTGTTAATTTAGATATAATTACACAGATCAGCGAGTTCTGAATATATAATGGATCAAAGAAATTTAATAGGGAACCTGCTTTTCCGTAAATTTGGCCAAACGTTTCATTCCAAACCAAAACACAAAAAAAACAGAAATAATTTGTTTATCGAAATTAAGGACTAATTTTTGACAAAATTAGTGAAATTATAAAAACTTAAGTCCTTTGTCAAATATATTGTGCATTTTAATTGCTATGAGATGGACACTTTCCCAAATTTTTTGGCATCACACTTCAACAAGAATATTGACCCCAAATTTAGGAATGCGCATGAATGGTTCAATAAAGCACAAAGCAAGGGTCTGTTTGTGAAAACTGACAGCTAAATAAAAAGCTCTTGATATTAGTAAAAACACAAAAGAGGAAACTAAAACTAGAACTATTTTCTTTAGAGAAAAAGACTTCGGTATTTCCCTAATGCAACGACATGTTAACTGCTAATTAGCAATGGCAACAGATATGACAGATTATATAATTTTATTGGAACAGTCATATACAGGAGGAAACATAAAATATCTTTACCACAACCCCAATTGGTAAAACAGTGAAATGAAGTATTGGGTGGTGTTGATCTTTTCGAATAACCACAAACAAATGGTATGGGCTATGCCAACTGGCCAAGGTTAATGTAAAATGACGCAGTTACAAATGCATAGTTTTATTTTTTTTTTTATTTTTTATTTTTTATTTTTTTTATATTTATTTATTTGTGTACCAGGACATCACAACCTAACGTAACTAACGTGTGCAGAACTATTACTTACATATGATGAAAGTGTCGTAGCATTAACAGAACCAGAACTCAAGAAAAAACTATTTGACTCACTGGCCATTGAGTTTGACAATTTAGGAGTGAATGGCACATTTTTCGAGAAGCCAAAGTAACGAACATGGCTCTATTATTTCCATGATGGCAACTTAGGGTATGTGCACTCTAATGATAAATAGTCATTGTAGTAATCTGAGGAAAAGGTAATTGATAGGACAAGTAAATACTATCATGATCAAAAATTTACAAATCAATTGCATGAACCTTTGGACCATTGATACATCCAAAACAATTACCATAAAAATAAATGATGCACTGCCATGGTTTCTGTATAGAGAATCTTATTTAACAGTGTTGTAATACAGAGAGATGATGATGATGAGGAACATCCTATCACATTTACGCCTCAAAAGTTAAACACAGCTCAACACAATTACTACATTACCGAGCTAGGGTTTCGAGCATATATTAAGAATATCTTTCACCATCATTAATAATCACGAAAGCCTTAAATAAGTTATGAGCCAAAAAACACTCACAGGCAGGCCGGCGCGTTGAAGTTTAAAAAATTAAGGACTCGGCAATAAACATCGTAGTAAAACACAGAACGTCGTACCAGATGCTCTTTCTAGAGTTTTTAGGGAATAGATCGTTTGAAATAATTGTAGCTTTAACATTAACATCAATTCGACTTCTTTAATTTCCCCTAAGTATTTAGATTTAATTTGTTAAATATCTGATGGCAAGATCCTCGTTAATACTTTGGCAAATAAAAAATATTTCAATTGCGGTATCCGATGTTCCTAATTTGAAGTAGTATTTACCTTGAACTTTGATTATGTATGTACTGTTATAAATCCTCCGTCGTCTGTGCATGTTAGCACTAAGAAAATTCTTAAGAGCATCCAACGAAATTTTTTGGCCCAAAATGGTATATAATGTTAACAATTATGTCAGAAATTATGTCAAAAATTTAATTAAACCAGAAAATTTTTTTGACCAGAAATGGAATGTGTGGACAAAAAGATTGGCGATATTTAGGACCTTATCCCGGATCAAAATTCGAAAATACTTACTTTTTTTAGATGATTTTAGATCATTATTCTAAATTTATTTTTCTCAATTTTTTCAAAAAGCTCTTGCTTCAGTTATATTTAGATTCTTGCAAAAAGACATTTTCATTTCGCTTTCTGTACCAAAATATGTTGTTTCGGATAACGGTTCATATTTCACTCCTAAAATCTTTTTCTCTAAATTTGATGTTAAGCATTCATCAAAAGACTCATTTTCTTTTTTTTTCTGTTTTTCATTTTTCATTTATACAATCTTTTCTGGGGCCGAAGCAAACCTAAATCTTTCGCGGTTGTTTTAACGTCCTACTTTACGCCATCGAGATCCAAATCGAGGACGCTTGACTACAGTTTTACTTTGAATATCCATCTACGCAACGTATTGCTCCATACCAGCATATGGCATAGCAGTTCGGCCTATGGATTCTGCACAGAGGGTCATAGTTAGGTTACCAACAGAGTATTTTTTACCCAGAGACTCAGGGTTTATCAGAAAATCTCTGGGTTCAGGGTTTGGAATCTCCGGAGGGAATAATAATTACACAAAAAAAATTAACATACCACCATGCTCCGGGAATTATACAGAGTACAGTCGTTTTCTGACTTGTACAATACGACAATTCCCAAACATAGTGCTTTAACATCCGTAAACAAATGCCAGAATCAAAAAATCTTTTTACGTCGAGAGGCAGCAAATTTACTAAAACATTTTAATATCACAGATGCCATAATTATACAGACAGAAACTTTGCAAGTGGTACGATCAAAAGACACACTATTAGAAAGTTTATCGATATGTTATTAACCATAAAATCAGTTAAATAAGCAGATCAAGAAACTGGAAGTTGCGTTGTTGACATAGCCGATGAAGTGATAACAAGAATGTTGGTGTTAAACGCAGTTGCCGAAGCTAGAGATTCCTGGCTATTTCAGACACTAGAGGATAAACTATAGATGTTATGGGTTAAGCACTCATTCGGTGAAATGTCACATTCTTTTGGTCTTCGGATCTGAAAAAGAATTCTTAACTGAATCAGGTGTCCAGAAATTAAAACTACAAAGGGATAATGTGCGTTTAATTATTACTGGACTTGGGCAAGTCGGTACAGGTACCTCCAAAAGAAATATCACCATAACAATATCATCAGCTTACTCCGATTAAGTCATTTTAATGTATAAATGCATAAATTTGTCCATTAGTTACATCGGTCTTCAAAGGGAGAACTGGAGCAGTGACATCCACTTAAAAATATGCAAGTTGCGAACCTTTGTTTCAATTTTCCCGCTGATGCCGATTTTCTGATAGGTGAATTCCTATAATTTTTTCAAATAATTAACGATGTGAAGATCGCAGCTTCTAGTCATCAGCCAATCTGATCAGCTATCAAAATGATTTTGAACGGGTTGTCACTGGCAACACCGGAGACTGCACTTCCAATTGTTTATATGAATCGACATTTACTTAAGTAGAAGCAAATATTCATTGGTCTCTTCGGAGTTTATGGGAAATACAAAAACTACCAGAGCAAAAACACTTTACCCAAAACGAAGCAGAAGAAATTCCAATGACAATTGAGATGAGATGAGTCCGACAACCAGGTTTTTATGATCAATATTGTAGCTAACTGGCAGAGCTAAAATCGATAGGCCACATAAAGGAATCAAACATTATGAATGAGCCAAATCAGTGTTTTCTACCTCATCAAGGGTCACAAAACCTTCGAGTACCATCACAAAGTTGAAGGTGGTGTTCAACGCCTCGACTAAGACCAGCAGTTGATATTCTTTGAACAATACTCTGCTTGTTGATCCTATAATACAAAACAGTGTGTATCAGTCAGATCTCAAAAGCATTAAATAGTGTTTATCGGAGACAACGAAAAAATGTTTCGGCAAACACTTATAGCGCCAAAAGACCAGAAATATCCATGATTTTATAGAGAAATAGCCCAGCTTGTAACATGTAAACCTACCAGCACAAACCTGTGACTTTTGGAATAGGTACAGTGTCTTTTTTTAGCAACTCGGACTATCCATAATTCCATGTTACGCTATCTTTTAACCAAAGATTAATGTATAAGGCAAATATTATGTCGCTTTTGGAGAAATTTCTGCAAAAATAACGATCGAGAACAATGAACAGTAAGCTGGTTTCAAGAAGTGCTAGTGAATTGTAACCCTGACCAAATAAAACCAAATCCATTCTAAGCATATGTTAAACAATGTAATAAAACATCATACCATGAACGGTGGTAGATACTTATATCAGAAGAGGCGAAAACAGTAAAAGCACCAGACCGTTAAACATAGGGTTTTAGTTATCTATATGTGTATGATGAATAGCTAAGCACCCAAATGTCAAAAAAATAAGGGAATACAACAAAAAAAGTTCAGTGATAGTTACTAGAGATAGGGGTTAACCTCTTAAAGGTATAAGGGTTAACCTGTTAATGGATCCTTCCAGTCAAATAATTCAGTACAATCTCCTGTAAGAAAAGGCTTTCGAGTGATCCAACTGGTGATCCAACTGAATGGATTTAAATTTAGTAGCCAGAAAAACCCGAAACCAGCACTTTGAAATTTATAATTTAAATTATGATTTCTAAATTTTTGTTATTCACGTGACATCTACATTTGAACATCAAAACTACCATTTATATAATACAATACAAAAAAAGCCTATACGCCACAATGAGATCGTTTTCAATCGCAAATTACATCGTTCTTCCTCCATTATCAGTCGCTAGTTTGTGTCGGTAGTACGTGTTACACAATTATTAGTTTTAATGAATTAATGTTTGATGAAAGATGGCGTTCCTGATAAGCTTATAATAAAAAGTAAGAATATTGTAATGCGACAGCATAATTAAAAATTAAAGCAAAAAGACCTATATTATAACGTTTAATTATAAAGCTATCAACCTTGTGTACGGTATATTTAAACCAGCCCTGTAAACCAGCCCTTTAAAATTTATAATTTAAATTAAGATCTCTTTTTTTTATTTACGTGACATCTACATTGGAACATTCAAACTGCCACGAATACGATACAACACAAAATCAATGCCTTCTTTTCTTGTGTTATAGTGGGTATAAACGCTAACGATAACTGAAGAAAATTTAAACATTGCATTTAAATTTTGTGGACATTCACCGATTAATTTTTCAAAAACAACATCAGTACATAATACACTTCGGAACTAGACAGTAAGATTGCAATTTCGACTATGCCCCAAAATTTGGATCTCTTGTGATTAGTACAAGTATAACTAAGGTACAATATGCACTGCTTATCTATATGTTAACAGTTCACAATTTCTATCGAAAATAAAGATCAACAATATCCCATCACAAGCAAAACTTGTACAATACTCTTCCACATAAGATACAATAATATTATAATTTCCTTATTCTAATGTATATTTTCATTAAATTTTCCAATAAAATAAGACAGCAAACAAACAAATAATGTCTTGGTGCTCGTACTATCTTCATTTTTGAGGTAAGCAAATATATTAAGCAAAAACCAAAAAGACGACATTCAGATTACAAGATTGCGTGTATATTACCATCTTTATATGTACTCGTACGTACATACCTACATATATCTTTACATTCTAGTTTTGGAATAATATGTCGTACAATTTTTGTTGATTTTATATGTTTTCCTTACATGACAGAAAATAAAACGAAAAATGGAATCAGTTACTATATGTAAACTCGTATTTCGGCAAAAAATTAAACATTTCTTACCTTATCAACAATAGATGGGTGGGTGGATGATGAGTAGCACCATACTATCTATTATATATGCAAAAAAAGTTTGGGTAATGTACAATTTATAAATTTATGTATGTTTGTCGTTCTATACTACACCATAATATATAGAGCAGTAGAGCGAGAAAAGAGAAAGGGAGATACCAAAATTGATCAAACAAACGATAAGATAATTTTAGGCAAACTTTTTGCTAACAGATAATGTAATGACTTAATTATGATACATTAAAGTTTTCATTTCTCTATATACCTGTTCGGTTCGAGAAGCTTTTATTTTACTGATAACATTTTAAATATTTGTGATATTTTAAAATTAAATTTTCTAAATGGAAGAGTCAACATGAAAATAAAAAATCAATATTTTTTCAAAATATGGTAACCCTTTAATCTCTATTTATTTATATGGATACATGCGGTAACCTAAATATACAGACTAAATTTAATAGAATTATGATGGTTTTTATATTTTGTTACGTCTGTAACGAATTGATCATGTGGGAACATGTTTAATGTGAAAAACCAATTATGCATCCAATATCTTCTAAGATTGGATCGTTACTAGCAATCGTGTCTAAAATAAAGGGCCTTCTTTACTTCCTATAAGTTTTAAGATAAGTTTTAATTATTTGTATCTCTTGACGTGTATCATGTAAAGGAATGAGGTGGTAAAGGAGTTTGACTAACTCAATAAGATTTGAAAAACGAGTGGTGACTCTGCAGGGGAAAGGTAAAAGTGCAATTTGGAAACGAATGAAAGTCATTCATATTCGCAAACCATGAAATGGGATCTTTTGCTAGAGTTAGAAATCAACCACAAACAGCAGTTTTACAGTCCTAATTAGAGAAAAGTATCGGTCAAGTAGCGGATGTTAAAGAATTGACACGAGAAACCCTTGTAAAACTAAAGAATATTGATACTATAGTGACCATATAAAGAACGAGGTACTTCGGACGATTAAATCGATGGTGAGAAAAACAAAAGGTATTACCTCTGTAAAACTACTGAAAGCTTGTTATCAAGAGACAAAGACCGCAGTGATTACACTTCATAGCAGAGACGGTAATATTCAAAGGTAAAATGAGGATTGGTTTGGGGGTTTGACCAATTCAAGAAATAAACGAGCTTTTAAACTTGCTTTGAAAAGAGCAGACATGTTGCTATAGTAGTAAAGTATCCGATAAATCCGCTAAAAATTCAAGGTTTATACAACTAAAACTTAACTATTGTAAATCTTTGCATGACATGCTACAGCAAACAGTACGTGATTAAGACGCAGACGTAGTTATTGTATGCGAACAGTAAAGGGATTTCATAGTTAGACTAGGGAAGTAGATTTCCCAAATTGAGGTGCTATTAGGTTTTGTGGTAAATTCTGCCTCCAACAAAATGCTACCGCTGCTGAATCATGTATTGTATAAGATGTAAGATCGATTGTATTCATATTTATAGCAGTTTTATTGCTTATCCCAGTGCTAAAACTGCAAACCCTTTCAGAATTGTCTGATTAGTAGCGTGCGCCTTTGCGGACGTTTTTAATGCCTGGGCTCTTGATTGAAAAGGCTATGGTGGTGTGTAATGGATCAAGGTGCGAGTCCCACTTGATGTCATTAAAACGACACCATTGAGATCCGCACCCCGATGGCGTTAACAGAAATCTTCTAGCAGAGGCCTTGCTGCGGTATTTTAGCCGGCTAGAGCTCAGGGTGGGGCGTGGGGTTTGCAAGGCATGCTTCGAAGCTTGAATAACCGCAGGAAAGGATAAGACGGGAAGGCGGGGTCACTTGACCAAGTCGGCACGCAACCAGACTTGTAACCATCACATCACGAAAAAATGAAAAAAAAAGAATCACCAAATAAATTTTAACAGTAATTGTAATTACGATAAAAATAAATTAACAGAAAACGATTTTGAGAAAAAAAAACAACCAATAAATAAAATATTAAAACTTAAATAAATGAACAAAAGAAACAAAAAAATCTTAATTAAATAAACACACTTAAAACGACAAAACACAATCTTTAATTCTAATTACACACACAAAAGAAATAATAATATATAAATAATAAAAAAACTTAACTAAAATTTCGCCCTTTTTGTCTCGTCCATTATCGTAGTCGTCCACAAAAATATGACGAAAAAATATGGCCATGATTGTCTTTTTCTCCGCATGTTGGTTTTCAACCATCACGGAATTATTCTTAATTTTAACCATATTTCGCTTGGTTGAAAATATTGTACGTCCATACAAACATGGAAACCATCAACGTTGTATTTTTATATTTTAGATGCTTTATCACGCGTTTCGTTGCGGTGCTGCTTTGTAAATTCGAGCTCATAAAGCTAGGTTGACGATTTATACTTAGTAAAATTGTAAATTGACGATGTATAGATAACAAAATGGTTCTGGTTATCATTTATAGCCGAATGCAATTTCCAATGGATCGTCGGCGATCATGATGATTCCAATAAGATTGGGAGCGACCACATTTTTTATTAATTGATAAATTTTTTTTTTCTTTCAACAAATCACAGTTTGACAATCAACTCACAAATTTTTATTTTTATTTTTATTTTAATTACATTTTTATTTTCAATATTAATTTTTCTCAAAAGATATACTATCACTCTCTCGAATTACATAAAAACACGCTTTATATACCCACTCATTATCCGTTACTTATTTTGTAAACAAACAATGTAGGGGCAATGAGCAGGTATGCAACATAAAAAAAATAAATTTTTAAATAATTTAAACAAGAAAAAAAATTCTGGGGTGGACACATAAATAAATTTAACACAGGGGAACGAGCACAACAAGTCGCTCGTTACAGGTGCTGAATATAGCCAACCTTCCACATTTCTAAGAAATAGTGCTAGTATGATAGTTGATGTTGAATGGTTTCATGAGGGTCCTAACTAAAAGGGTATGATTGAAATATATACTGACTACGATCACTTAAGCGATAATGGCTGGAAACATAAAGTTTTCGGTAAACATAAGCTTTTTATTTTGAAGAAAGAACTGGTATATTCTACAGAGTACTTCAGTATTTCATCGATACAAGTAAACAGTGAGGGTTCTAAGAATTAGGTAAAATGGTAGACCGGGATCATTGGGCTAAGAACCACAGAATAGTTATGGTTATTTTCAAGGCTACTTACAATGCATGTCGTACCCAGCATTATTGAAAAATTTTGTCATTCAATATTTCTCTACCAACTTGTTTGGGATATGTTAGCATCAGAACCAGCGAAAAATGAATTCAACCATTTTCAGTGAACGAGATGCTAAAAGCATTTGGCAAAATGCAACCGGTCCTGATTAAAGTCCCAATGTAGAATTGATAAATGCGGTCCGTACACATACGGAAATCTTTGTTAAGTTGTTTAATAATTAAGCCTCGAGGTAGGATTATTCTTTAAGAAGTGCGAAGTCTAACGGCTGGTACTTCGGCCAAAAATAACAACGGCATTTAATAATCCATTATCATATCACCCAGTCTGCTTATACTGGCAATATAATAAAAGAACCTTATCTGAAACATTATTTGAGACCATTAAAAGCAAACGGGGCGTGTTAAATATGGAGGTTCCAAAAAATAGGCTAGGGTGGATTGTACATTAAACGCTCTACGAAGTATAGGGTCACCAAGTATTAAACAAGGCTGGTGGCTGATTACTTTAGCGTCCATACTTTAACTGCAAAAATAATTATTCAGATGTTTTGTGCAAATTCATATAATTCACTAACGCTACGTATACATAGTATAATGATATATACAGCGTAATACAGCATATGTGTCGATATTACACATATCACTCGGTCGCCACGGCCTGTTAAGATGACAATTTATTTTACAAATTCTTCATCAGATCGAAACTGAGCTTCACATACACACACACACTCCACCTACATCTGAATAGCATTGTAAACACAAAACCATCGTTGTTATGGAGTTGGTCCTCTTATGTTATGTTTGACGCCATTTTTAAACTGCCGATACTAGAATAAGCAAAAGTGGTTGGTTTGCAGTTCATGTGACTGAGGTCATGGTGACAAAACATATAGAGATGAGAAATCTGTACCTGAAGCATAAGGGTCATTCCAAATTGGTTATCATCTATGGTTTTGTGGTTGGCAAATCAGAAGCTGGAAATAGTACTAATCTTCAGTCCAAAAAGGATGAAAAGCATAAAGGTTATAGTGGGTGGACAGGTGATTGTGTTTCATCCCTTTTGAAATGAACCAGGGAGTCGACCTTACAGACTATCATTTGGAAACTGCGCTTAAAAAAAGTAGGAGGTGTTCACCAGAGTAGCAGATTAGAGGATTGAAATTAGGAGGTGCTCACCAGAGTAGCAGATTATTACTGAGTAACTTGGTTACATGTATTATAATGTATGGCTAACCAATTTGGGTGAGTGCTATTTAGAAGTACACTTCTAAAGATTAAGCATCTTATGAATGGATTTTGAATTTAGAAAAGCCTCGTCTGAGGGTCTATTTGCAGGAATGCCACAAATGGATTTAATAGCTAAGAAGCTTCTAACTAAGTATTCTTGTCGTGGGAATGGCAGCAATAAGAAGAAGTATATTGTGATCCGTGAAAAGACTGTGATCGATTGGCAGGAAGAAACGCTCATAAGTAAAAATAATGTCAGCTTGAGTTGAACCGGCCATTAAAAGTCATACTTATCGGTAGTCCCATGAAGTCATAGGGCAAAGGAAAGTGCAGTTAAAGTATAGTCGGTAAAGTTCTATACTTTTTCAAAATTATGATGGTCTTGTGTAAGATCTTTTGATGGTTCCCACCTCCAACTTTTAAGTGAAGTTCTGTGTTCTGTGAAGTTCTGTGAAATTTAGTAAAACATTGTGAGTACTAAAATGTACTGTAAAATTAAGCAATGTCGGAAGCCCGAGCATTAATGTTGAATGTTGCAAATGTTGAAGTGCGAATCTTGAAGAATTTAGAAAATTTAAAAACTCAAATTGCAAAATGTACAGCTGATACCTGTGCCAGTGAGATTAAAACCTTAATTGCAATTTTGGCTGCCGATTGGAAAGAATTTCAGTCTCTTGAACGGTTAATGAAGGGTAAAATTGATGAAGCAAATATAGAAGCAGTGGAAACAGTATTTCTTTAGAATGGAAAAAAGGCATGAAGAAAATAATGCTAACCTGGACAACCCCTTTATAGATGAGCTAATGTGCAATCAAAGCAGTTTTCTGCAAGAAATGTCTAATATGAACAAGTGTATAAGTGAAGTCCTTCTACCTCGGGGTAACATCCCAGAGTTTTGTGGCAATTACACGGATTTTCCATCTTTCCGTGACATTTTTGAAAATTCGGTTCATAATAACGAATGAATTTCCAAAGTACATACGCTTTAATATTTAAAATGCTTACTGAAAGGAGATGCGGATGCATTAATCAAGCATCTTACAGTGACCGATGCTAATTATGATGAAGCTTAAGAAAAGTACAGACCAAGTATGACAACCGCAAACACATATATAGTAAATACTTTATTTAAACGATTTTTGAACCAACCAAACTTGCAGCAAAGTTGCTCGAAATCTATCGTGCGGATATATCAGGGTTATACGGGGCTTAAAGGTTCTTGGTGTTCAAGCGGAAGAGCGTGATGTATGGCTCGTTTAGTTAACAAATTGAACGGTGAATCGAAAGGAGAATGGGCTGATGAAACCACGTAGATGGACTTTCCTACTTTGAATCAACTATTGGCATTTCTAAATAATAGAAGCGATGCGTTAGAAAGCCTGAACTCAATACAAATGTAAAAAGCTCATTCAACAAAGTAAGTGAGCTCATTGATATCACATATTGAGAAAGTTGCATGTTCGTTATGTTGAGGGGAGCATTATTTAAGAAAGTGTGACCAATTTTAAAAACTCTCAATACCTGAACACAAACAAATAGTAGTCGAAAAGAAACTGTTCTTTAACTACCTGTCTGATCAGTCTTTGGTATGCAGATCAAAATATAAATGCGGGAAATGTCAGCGAAAGCACCATTTGAATTTGCACCCCAAAGAAGCTCAAGCTTCAAACAGTGAAGAGATTACGCAGATCTAAAGCAAACATTTTTATAACTAGCTTGACATCAGGAAAAGTGACTACCCAAGGGATGGCTGCTATCACTTTGAATTCAACCTATACTCTTTAAGGAACAGTATTCCAATTCACGTATTAATAATTAGTGAACTGCCAAATTGGCTACCAAGTTTTAATTTACATGTAATAATGTGGGTTTTCTGAATGACTATGAATGAATGAAACTAGCCGATCCCAAATATAATCAAGTTAAGCCTTATTAACAAAGATCGGTTAAATAACGCGAGCACTACTTTAGTTGCATAACGGACTATGTGTGGTTGTATATTATCTGGCATAACCAACAAAGACAGAGTGGGGATAAATGAAACCGTACAAGTAAGCAATCGTACTTTTAAATTTGCATTTAGACGTTGAGATTGACGAAGAGATGCCCAGGAACGACTGGAATTATTATGCAAAAATGTCATACAACTAGTTAATAGGTCTGTTATGCTTAAATTGGTTGAGAATGTTTTCTTTTAGCTTTCATTTCATGTTGCTTTATTTTTTGAAGATTCAGTATTTTGATCTAACTGCCCAGTTTGATCAAATTTCTTTGTTTTATTTGAAATACAGTTATCTTTCTAGTTCTAAATTTGTCACTTACTCAGTCGCCTTATTTTATTCTTAAACCTAAACTTTTAATTTTATTCTCAATCTGGCAATAATTTTTTTAAATATTATCTGCTAGAGATCAGAGTTAAAACCAACCCATCACTCCTTAAAATGAGTGATCACCAGTAAAATCCATTGTGTCCTAGTCTTTTAAACCTGTGATCATATATTTAGTTTTAGACTCATTGATTTTAAAAATAACAGAAGCTGCAAAGGGTATAAGTAGCTTCAGTTGTTCTTTGAAACCATGACCGGTCAGTTGAATTATACAGATACTTGCACACAGTAATGGGTACACCTTATAAAGTAGAGGAGTTTTGTGATAGTTTTGCCATTTGGAGGAATCCTCTATCCTAAAAGATAAAGCATAAAGCGGTTACTTTCCATTCATCGGACATAACATCGCTTTAATCGAATAAGGACGAAAAGATAGATCCACAAAGTCACCGTATTCAATACAGCATTATTTTGATGCCTGTTGCCCCTGTTAAACATATAAAGTAAATCAATTAAAGGTTCCTTCCAAATGCCGTGTACTACATCGATATTAACATCGTAATCCTAAATAGAAAAATGATGTAGTTTAAATGTAGGGTGTAATCTGGAGGCTACTTTAAAGAAGTTGTGTGACCTGCAGTCATTGCTGAGCTTTAGTACCCTTAAGATTTAAGTTCTCCACTATTCACGTTTTATTTGTCTTAGGTAGGATCGCTATCTTGTTCCTTGCGATTAAAATCGTATTCGCGCATCTCTATAGACTCGATCGCAAGACTGCACATCTTGCCAATTGCTTTTAGATTTGATTGTGACCATACCTAAATATGCCAGAACGTCATCTGTGCACCGAAATTTTCAAAACCTTAAATCTATATAGAGCTTTCACATCGTTAGAACATTGATTGGTTTCCACATTGCTATATTGCTATAACAAGATGTTGATTTTGTGTTTTCTCATGTTTATCAGACCTTCAGAGTAAAAGCCTAATGTTCGTTATGATTCGTGAAAACTTCCATTGAAGTTCTACTATAACCAATTGA
The DNA here is from genome assembly GCA_963556175.1 of Tipula confusa. NCBI lineage: Eukaryota > Metazoa > Arthropoda > Insecta > Diptera > Tipulidae > Tipula > Tipula confusa. Next base: position 104,527,904 of record OY744476.1, on the reverse strand, counting down.
CTGACAATGGATAATCAATCTCTAGCTGATATAATCTTTGAAAGCTGATACAATGCCATCAAACACGTTTGGTTTTCAAGACTACGGCACGTTCAACTTGCCAATCCTAAACCACGTAACCGTAAACATTATTAGGGGTTCGGTTCAACCTTTATTTAGTCGCCTCCAACAACCATCAAAGGGCACTATTGTGTTATTCTAAAGATATTATTAGGAGTATAAACTCTTAACAAAATATTCGGGTGCTCTCTGATCAACATTCATTGTATTTTATTCACTAGATAAAATTGAATGACAACCCTAGTTAACCATTATCACATTTAAAGCACCACTGCATTTATTAGAACTGTCATCAAACATCTTTGTTGAAGTAATTCCAACCGAATTAATAATTTATTACATTATGTATCGTACTAGCGAAGTAGGATAAACTAAAATTATGCACCCAACCAAATTTAGAAGAGTCTATTGTTGATTCAAAACACGAAAAGTATATAACGAGTAAGTGACTATATCTTAAATGTGTGATTGTTACACATACCGCATAATCTACATACTATTATCAAATATTCGGTACAATTTACTTTCATGCCAGCATAAAAAATGTATTTTTAAGCACAACGAAATTGTCTGCTGAACAAAACTGAAACGAACACAAAAAAAAAAGTTTAAATTATATTTTCACCAAACATTGTTCCCTATGTCAATGTTCCAATTACGCATAAATTACAAAACTTTCACCACAGTTATAGAACAAACAAAATAAATAAATACATATTATAAAAATAAAATGGGGTGACTGCAAAGAAAAATCATTTTCCTAAATTCCCACATAACCTTTTTCACCATTTTCCTACTTTTATTTTAGAAAACATTTTTTTTCCAAAATATACATAAATTTTATTTTGAAAAGGATTAAATTTATTTTCAGTCAATCTTTTCGGGATTATTGTAATTCTGAAGTGAACTTGGAATTTCATGTAAGTTGGTTTTTATATGTGTGTGTTTACTCTGTTCTTGAATCTCAGCGTTTCGTGTTAATAACATGTATATGTGTAGTAATGTACATAGTACACTTGTATATATGCAAACAACAAAATGTAAATAATACTACAATTAAGGGTTAATGATGTTTTTTTAGGTTTCGTGTATTTTAATACATTTATCAAATAATTAAAAATGCTAAATATATTATAATGGGATATGAAAAAGAAGAAAACATACTCATAATATATAATCAGCTGGAAAAGGCACATTTACCATTATTGTAAATATCAAACAGTCGTAAGAAAATCACCCAGGCAGATAGCACGTTTTCACCGAGGTATTATAATAGGTGACCCGCTGATTAATAAACCAATAACCGAAATTTAATTCTTCTTCTTTGGAAATACAACCATAATCGAATGTTTCAATCTCGTTGGGAAAACAGATGACGTTATTGAGCTATTAAAGATATGCAATAAACAGCAATCAGTAAGGTAGAAGTAACATAAGTTTTTGGTTCGGTGAAGTCAATTTTTTCAAAATTTAAAACGAAAAAAAGAATTGTTTTGACCAAATCTGACAACTCACGATCAAATTCGCCAAATTCGTGTATCGACAAAGTTTTTTAAGAGCAGTTTATTCCTCTTGCGTTTCGGATTATGTTTTCCTGAATAATCCTAGCACAAAATTAAATGTAGAACGTAGAAGCAATGCAATGACGAAAATGATGAATGACGTTATAGTTATAATTATAGTTATTTGTTTGTTTATTTTTTTGTTTGTTTTTGAACCCTGTAATCTTTTCTGAGGCCGAAGCTCTCCCAATTCTTTCACGGTTAATTTTTAAAGTCCTACCTTACGCCGTCACCAGCCAAATCGAAGACGCACGAATACAGGTTCGAGTATCCATCTGTACATTGCATTGCTCCAGTCAGCCTGTACTGACGTGGATGATGGTTTAGCCCATGAATTCTGCCCTTTACCGATCGAAATCAGGTGATGAAAAGTCCCTTTTGCAACCCTCCCCCGTTGGGATTTGAACCCGTTATAGTTATAGTTATAGTTATAGTTATAGTTATAGTTATAGTTATAGTTATAGTTATAGTTATAGTTATAGTTATAGTTATAGTTATAGTTATAGTTATAGTTATAGTTATAGTTATAGTTATAGTTATAGTTATAGTTATAGTTATAGTTATAGTTATAGTTATAGTTATAGTTATAGTTATAGTTATAGTTATAGTTATAGTTATAGTTATAGTTATAGTTATAGTTATAGTTATAGTTATAGTTATAGTTATAGTTATAGTTATAGTTATAGTTATAGTTATAGTTATAGTTATAGTTATAGTTATAGTTATAGTTATAGTTATAGTTATAGTTATAGTTATAGTTATAGTTATAGTTATAGTTATAGTTAAAGTTATAGTTATAGTTATAGTTATAGTTATAGTTATAGTTATAGTTATAGTTATAGTTATAGTTATAGTTATAGTTATAGTTATAGTTATAGTTATAGTTATAGTTATAGTTATAGTTATAGTTATAGTTATAGTTATAGTTATAGTTATAGTTATAGTTATAGTTATAGTTATAGTTATAGTTATAGTTATAGTTATAGTTATAGTTATAGTTATAGTTATAGTTATAGTTATAGTTATAGTTATAGTTATAGTTATAGTTATAGTTATAGTTATAGTTATAGTTATAGTTATAGTTATAGTTATAGTTATAGTTATAGTTATAGTTATAGTTATAGTTATAGTTATAGTTATAGTTATAGTTATAGTTATAGTTATAGTTATAGTTATAGTTATAGTTATAGTTATAGTTATAGTTATAGTTATAGTTATAGTTATAGTTATAGTTATAGTTATAGTTATAGTTATAGTTATAGTTATAGTTATAGTTATAGTTATAGTTATAGTTATAGTTATAGTTATAGTTATAGTTATAGTTATAGTTATAGTTATAGTTATAGTTATAGTTATAGTTATAGTTATAGTTATAGTTATAGTTATAGTTATAGTTATAGTTATAGTTATAGTTATAGTTATAGTTATAGTTATAGTTATAGTTATAGTTATAGTTATAGTTATAGTTATAGTTATAGTTATAGTTATAGTTATAGTTATAGTTATAGTTATAGTTATAGTTATAGTTATAGTTATAGTTATAGTTATAGTTATAGTTATAGTTATAGTTATAGTTATAGTTATAGTTATAGTTATAGTTATAGTTATAGTTATAGTTATAGTTATAGTTATAGTTATAGTTATAGTTATAGTTATAGTTATAGTTATAGTTATAGTTATAGTTATAGTTATAGTTATAGTTATAGTTATAGTTATAGTTATAGTTATAGTTATAGTTATAGTTATAGTTATAGTTATAGTTATAGTTATAGTTATAGTTATAGTTATAGTTATAGTTATAGTTATAGTTATAGTTATAGTTACAGTTATAGTTATAGTTATAGTTATAGTTATAGTTATAGTTATTGTTATAGTTATTGTTATAGTTATAGTTATTGGATGATTTTTTTTTTAGTTTCTTTTGAACCGTTCAGTAATGTTCAACCGTTGAACATTACTTGTCAAATTGTGATAAATTTAAGGGTATGTCAATATACGTGAACGTAGGGAATGTGTTAAAGCTGAGGGATCTTGTTTCAATTGCCTAAAATTGAATCATGCCGAGATTAGGTGTACAATTGCCACAGGAAACATAGAACAGATGAAGAATTTCCAAAATGATATCCAAATACTTTGTCAAATATTTATAGATGAATAATTTGGTGAGTTAATTCAAGTCAACTAAAATATCTGCCATCATGATTATGTTACCAACCACCGAAGACATGGAGGCATTATCTTAATCAGCAGGGAATACTTCGACAAACTGTATTTTCTCAACTGCAATGGTGCAAAGTATAGATACTTATGGAGTGGAACAGTCTGCTTCTTTGATCGTACTTGTCACGTAACTTTCGAAAGGCTTCAAAATAATTAGATTCCATGATAAATATGTGTAGCAATAAATTGTAATCTCCTTCCAAGAAACTTTTTAGATTCTAATATTGGTTTAATTTTGCAACTCATTTAAATTATCCATATTATATTTCAGAATATATTGGTTTAACCGAAATTCCATCGTATAATATTGTTCCATTAGATCTAGTATACCACTCTCCGGTTCAGGTTCGATATCAAAAATTTGGTTTTTTTCGATGTGAGATACTAAGTAGGTGTAGAGCTCGGTCATTTAATCCTTGATCGTGTAGTTTTTAAAGAATTTATTTTCGTTTCGGTATCCATTTTATTTCTACACAAATCTTTAATTCTTTAATCTTTTCTTAGATAACATTTTTTCAAGTAGTTGAACTTTCCAGCACATCTGCAATAATGTCTGTGATTCTGTGGATTTGTTTATAGTCGAATGCTTTTCTCTGAAACCATTTTTAACGTTAAGAATCTCAAATTTAGGACAACAAATCGGACGGTTCTAACATTAAACATTTCTGCTGGAGATCGTCATTGATTTCTTTTATGACAGCATCAGTGAAAAACTTAATTGCTGCGCAAAAAAAGCTATAATTTTTTGATTTTCAGCATTTTCTCATTAATAGTGATTCTGTAAGTTCTGAGTATTTCTCTCACACTCTATCTATTCAAAAATTTACAAATATTTTTTTTTCTATATTTACTTTAAATTTCTAAAAAAAACTTGGAACAATAAAGTTTTAAATATTGATATTAATACAAATTTTATCTAAAATCTTATAGTTTTTCCAACCTCTGCTCTAGAACTTTTATAATTCTACAAAATAATTTTTGTTTTTACAATGTTTATGTATGGTATGAAATAAAAATTGAAACTGGCAAAAAATTATACAAATTTTAAAATTTGTAGTGCAGAAGAATAATTATCTTAACATTAATCGAAAATAGTATTTTGTACGACACCATGCATAACACTTTGAATTGAAACTACTATGCACTTACATGTAATAATTTTATTTTAGTTTTTATAATAGATTTTATTTTAAAATTACATATACATATATAAAAAAAATTAAAAATGGTCACGTATTGTTGCATTATTTTAGTTATTTAGAAGCAAAAAAAATGGAATAATACTATTAGTAGTGTTCATTATTTTGTTACATATTTAATTCATTGGAATTTATTTTATAGACATACGAATCTTTTTTTCATACGAATCTTTCTCATCAGAAAATTCAAAATAAAAATACAATATGAAAAAAAAAACAATTACAAATTCAAAAATTAATTAAAACGTAAACCCTGATGCCGCTTTAATAAAAAAAGTCCTGCAGAATTTTTCAGTAGTATTTCTTGAGCAAAATATGACGGAATTAAACATTGTTTATCTTTTTTAGTAATTTTTTAAGTAATAAATAATAAAATTTAATTTTAAGTTGGTATACACTTTCGGAATTTACTAAAAAAGATAAACAATATTTAATTCCGTCATGTTTTGCCGAAGAAATATTACTGAAGAATTCTGCAGAATTTTTCTGTGAAAGCGGCATGAAATAACAATTAAAATCAATTGAAGTTGTGATCATAGAAATTAAAACAAGTAAAACAACACAACAAAATGAAAAACGTAATAAATTACAATTAAAAATAATATTAAAATTCCCGTCAAAAGATGGGGTATTCCAAAAAAAACTTAAAAATATGTACCACGTAGAATGCTAAAAAAACATGATAAATTTTGTCATAGCTTCTATGTAGTGTGTTTTCGACCTAATGTGAAAAACCAAGAATTTAAATATGAATTCCAAATTAAAAAAGTTCAGTTGTCTTCTCAGGCTGCAGCGACCAAACTACAATAATGTTTTTTTTTTTTTTTGAGAAATGTTTCTTTATTGATTCATATTATCATACTATTACATATTTGTACATTGGTTCTTAAGCTAGCTTTAAACTTTACATAGTTGTATAAACTTATTCAAAATGACATACAGCTATTTTTTACAATCTGGCATAACTTAACTAAATACAATGACTTTATTATTAAAATGTACATTACAAATTTTAATATTATTATAATGGCATCTTAAAGACTATGCTTAAAATCTTTTTTTTATTTTTTTTTTTATTTACAATTAGTACTACAAAAATGTTTTGGTCTAAACGAAATATTATACTTCGTAAAGACACATTATTTTAGCGAATTATAAAAGCTAGGCAAATTTCAAACTTCCCGCATTAATGCATTTTTATTCAAAATATTTACTTCATTTCTCTGGAAAAAGAGCCAGATTTTTTTTTTTAAATGATGAATTTTGTAGTTTAAACTACATAAAAGCTATGGCAAAATTCATCATTTTTATTTTAATTCTGTCTCTTTTTCCAGAGGAATAAAGTAATGTATTTACTAATACTAAAATACTAATGTATTTTGAAGCAAATGGTTATATGTATTTTGCAAATGCGCACAGTCAGATTGCTTATTTAAACAATTTGGATTTAATTTAATGCGAATCATTTCTAAAACTCTTGTTGATGGTTTTGGCTCCCTGCTCAGAATTTTAATAGTATCCATACAAATTTCGTGTTTAGAATTGTGTACATGTGTGGATTAGGCACAGTGCAGTGTCAGAATTAATATTTAAAAAAAATGTTTTTTAACGTCACGTTTATGTTGGTAAAATATTTTCGACTAAATTTTGTGTCAATTTTTTTGGATAATATACGTATCATTCACAGTTAATTTCATATACTACATTTATATTATCACCTAACGGAGTAGAATCTTCCAAAGAAGAAAAAAGAGATGTTCCTAAATTGTTATTTGCTTTGCATATTGAATCAAATTAAATTAAATTTATTTAGGCAATGGTTAATTTGTCCATAAAGAAATTTATCGAATGGAATAGCAGTGGTGGTGATTGACTGATTGGTTGTGACGTTCCATACTGTAGGAAACGGAGTATCATTAACGAAAAAAATATATAAAACGCATAGAGCATGAGACTATGGTCCCACCATACCGCACTCAAACTTAAAAGAACAACCCTAAACCAAGTTATTGTAAAATTTCATGTTTTCCAACAATGAGCCGGCGTGAAGATGGCAACCGCGTTGGGTGAACGAAAACAGGTAATACTCGTAAAAGCGGACGAGACAAGATGATGGATGATTACGACGACACGAAAAAAGAAACAGTAGTTTTTGGAGAGTGCAAATTTGGACGCAAACCGACAAAGGCGGAAATAAACAAAAAAATATAAAAATAAAGAACAGAAAATAACAAATAGAATGATGGATTTCAAATTTGTGAATTAGGGTCTGTCCCAAACACCGACTTATTTAATTAGTCAGACTTATTTGAATAAGCCTGCTAGCGAGGTGACTTATTTTCCGTCTCTTTGTTTCAAAAAAACTTATTTGATAGAATGTAAATGTCGTAAAAAATACTTATTTCGTATCAATATAATATAATCAATAATATAAATGTTCGTTGGTTATCCATTTTAATTAATTTATGTGTTAATTTGTTTAGTATTCAACTAGCAGATTCTAAAAATATTTGTATTTAAATTGAGCTGTCAAAATAAGTCAGCAAAATCAATTGGGTCGGCTTGGTCGACTTATTCAAGATGGCGTCAAATAAGTCAATAAGTCTGAAATAAGTCGGTGTTTGGAACAGACCCTTAGCTTAATTTTGGTGTAATAAGTTATAGAGTTTAAAAAAAATACAAAATTTAAAAAGAAAAGAGAGAAGAGATAAACTTGAAACACACGTCTTTCTTTGCTAGAGCGGCGGTCTATGTGTGCTTCTCATTTAATGACGTTAGTTGTATATGGTTTCCTATAAAATAAGTGATTGGAAAATCTGCAAAATAAACAAAAAGAAGAAAATATAGGTTACTGAACATATAAGGGGCAGACCGAAAGTGGTGCAATGAAACTGAGTGATAATGTGATTTTTCTTCGGGATTAAAGTTAATTCGCGTGGTTGTTAGTTTATTGGTGTACGTCATCCAATCAAAAAGATTGTTCCTTCTTGTTTTCCGTGTTTTGTTTCTTTTTCATTCATCCTCCCTAGCTGTGTGTAATCAGTGTTCGCGACGTAAGTGGTAGTTGTAGTTTGAGCATGTGACACCGCCGAGTCAACCTGTTCTGCGAGGTAGTGACCAGACAAGCGCGCGTGCCGGTAGACTGGGGCCCAACATTTAAAATTTTTCATTGTTTACCCAATTGACTACCGCTACAGTGTGTATTGCACGTTACATTACTAATTGACTGACTCTCTTCCACTAATTGGTTATTACCAAATTGAGTAGAATATTTAAAGATACGCATGATTTTATCATTGGATTAAGAAAAGAAAAGGATACTTATTGTAAAGTAAAGTTGGTTTTAGAAGTTTGAAATTTATTCTATGAAAATTCTTATTAGTTAATTCTTTAAGTTAATTTATGAAACCAATCAGTAGAAGGGAGCCATCATAATTTCGTATTTTTAGTGAATCTAAAAAACACAATTTATTATCGTTCTCCATCTTCATTGTAACTTTAATATGATCATTTTTTTTTTTTTTTTTTTTTATTTTTGAAAAAGTGTTTTGACACTGCTGTCACAATATCATGGACATATTGGAAATAAAAAGCAGAAGTAAAATCATTCAAACCCAAGATATTTGTTCCCACGAATTCCATTACCAACTCAGCAATAGCTGGACTGACAGGGGAACCCATGGGAGAACCAAAATGTTGTTTATATATTTTAGTATTGAAAGAAAATTCACAATTAAGAAGTACACGTTTCACACTTTCTATAAACTGTAATTTGTTCAATTTAATTTTTGCATTTTGCTTGATTTCTCGCCACCTCCCACTCAACAAAGTAAAAGCTAATTTACTATCTATATTAGTGAAAAGGTACACTACATCTAGTGATTAACTACGTGGCCATCTGATATATTGGATCTTTTCTTTGAAATCAGTAGAATTTTTTACTGACTAGTTGGATTTACCAACAGTAATTTAAAACCTCTTATAAAATCGAAGATAAGGCTTATAAAAGTGTTCCAATTGAACGATATGGCATAATTACTTTATGTATCTTAGGAAGACCATAAAGTTTAGCAACCACACCGTGATGCCATTACAAAGCCTTACCCACACTTTCAGAGAACTTACCTTCATTCTGCCAAGACGTTACCAAAAGGTTAAGCTTACCTTATAGACACAGTATTGTCTCTTTTTACCAATTTATAGACGTTATAGTGTCTACCAACATCAATTCTAACTTTTCTATGAAATCAGCACCTACGTCGAAAATGATTCCTGAAATTTGTTAAAATATTTACTAACTTATTACGAAGCAAATATCTGTCAACAAGCTCGTCTGTTATTTAGTCACCTACTATGATCTAAATATAAGGAACAGATTTATTAAAGACTGGAGGATACAATTTTTCACCTAACTTCAGTATATTCGTAACTTCAACCAAGATAACTGTACTTGAAAAATTTACTAACTATTTATCATTTATTTCATTGTGGGTTGTACTATTTGTTCCTGTCTGATTTTCTTGTTAAATTTGGCCATTTGAGTTGATTTAAAGCGATCAAAATTTCTTTCAAAATATACGTCCAAATGAAATTTAAAATAATTCACATTAAATTGAATCCAAATTGTTTAAATAAGCAATCTGACTGCGTATTTGCAAAAAACATTTAACCATTTGCTTCAAAATACGTATGTGACAGTTTATAGTTTTTTTTTGTAGCATTCTACGGAAATTAATTTTTTTTTTTTTTGGAATATCCCATCTTTTGACGGGAAGTTTAATATAATTTTTACTTTTAACAAATTGACGTTCAAAACAAATTTACAATATAAAAACCATAGAATATGAAGTGTAATACTAATAGTACAAGTATTGCTCTACATAATATACAAATAACGATATAAATAATCTTTTTCTTAACTTTTAGAAGCAGGTCAATCTGGACCAATGAAAATGCAAATGCAATAATTTGTATGTACAAGTCAGTAAGCGCAGTACGATTTTCGATTGGAAAGCAATAATTTTAAATTTTAAATTTAGTCTTCCAGCTAATATAAAAAATTTAATAAACAAAAAATATTAAATATAGAAAATTATAATTTTTATGATTTTAAAAATAGATTCGTATGTCTATAAAATAAATTTCAATGATCCAAATATATAACAAAATAATGAACACTAATAATAGTATCATTCCATTTTTTTTTTTGCTTCTAAATAACTAAAATAATGCAACAATACGTGATCATTTTTAATTTTTTTTTTATATATTTAATTTTAAAATAATACCTATTATAAAAAATAAAATAAAAATCTTACAAGTAATCCTGATAGTACATAGTAGTTTCATTACAAAGTGTTATGCATAGTGTCGTACAAAATACTATTCTCGATTACGGTTCAGATAATTATTCTTCTACACTACAAATTATAAAATCAAATTTTTTGCCAGTTTTAATTTTTATTTCTTACCATACATAAATATGGTAAAAACAAAATTTGTTTTGTAGAATTATAAAAGTTCTAGAGCAAAGGTAGAAAAAACTATAAGATTTTAGATAAATTTGTATTAATATCAATATTTAAAACTTTATTGTTCCAAGTTTTTTTTTAGAAATTTAAAATAAATATACAAAAAAAAATAATATTTGTAAATTTATGAATAGATAGAGTGTGAGAGAAGTACTCAGAACTAACAGAATCACTATTAATGAGAAAATGCTGAAAATCAAAAAATTATAGCTTTGCGCAACAGTTTAGAATACATGCAAATACAATATCGCATATATGTTAAATTGCACATACGCTTTAATACTAGCATCAGGGAATCGCACAATTTTGTTTCCTGATTTTGTGTTTCTTATCGTTAGATTTGGGCTTAGAGACAAACATTCAAATATAAACAAGTCCACATAGAATCACATACATTATTGAAGATACCTTCTTGGATGTAAATACTCGAAAAAAAAGAATATAAGCTGCATCGAGGTCTAACAAGGTTATTCTAAAATCCTACATATCTTACCGACCCTTTAGGGGAAAATAAGAAGATGAATACTCGTCATAAACTATATTATTAGCAGAAGTAATACAGGGTTGTGTTGTGCAGCCAATTATGTATACCCTATATGAAGAGATCGGCAATGATATAACAAAGAGGTAGCAAATGAAACCAAAATAAAACCAAATTCATTCATTTCACCAACAAAAAAGTTGACGTGGATTCAAAAGAAAATTAACTCACAGCAAGTTCCACATGCATAAAGAAAATATAGTAAAAAATTTCAGTAAATTACTTGGTCCTTTGAGCGAGATGGTAACACAGTCTGAAAATCCGGCAGCTCTTGATAAGAAACATTTGCAGTGTGCTTTAATTACATAATTAAATAGTTGACCGTGCTAATAATAAATAAAACATAATATTGTTAAAATAAAAGTTACTGCAAAATGTTGGCCATTTTTCATTTTTACTATACATACTTCAAATATTTAATAGTAGCATTACTTTTGTATCATTATTTGGTAACGTATTTGAGAAAATTCTAGTGTCTGGAAGATTTCTTGAAAGAAGATGTTTAAAATTTATTGCAACACATATCCACCACGGAATCTTTTTTATTTTGAAGCCTTATGGAAGTTATGTAACAAATACAATCGAAAATCAAAGCGTTCATTTGGAACTTCATGCATTAACCAACTATTTGGCCGGCAAATATTTTGCAAATTGGTTCGTCGGATGGTTCAAGATTTCTGGAAACATTGGTCAAATGACAACATAACTGGATTACAACAAAGAAATAAATAGTCCCGCAAACAACAAGAATTAAAGGTAGACGATATCGTTTTAGTAAAGGATAATAACCAGTTGCCCACCAACTGGCCTTTAGGAAGGATTATATAGCTGCACGCTGGTAAAGATAATCTAACTAGAGTAGTTATAATAAAGGGGAGTAGTGGAATCACATACAAAAGACCCATTACAAAACTAAATGCTCTTCCTCTAGAGTCTAACAACTCAAAACAAAAGGAACCAGAAATTGAGTCTAGTAAAAATCGTACAAGTGCTATCACCAACAGTCACCTTATCACTTCTTTAGATGAAAATAACAACAAATAATTTAACACATTTTTAAAAACATAAATATAGATAATGACCTCACTCACATATACACATGCAAATAATTTCATCAATATCTCATCCTGATATGGGATGCTTACCGTAATAATAATCGGTTTCCTTATATATAAGTTTAAGATCCAGAAAAGAACTCCACCAAAAGAAGACTATAGACTTGAAAGAACAACCCGGGAGAATGTTGCCGCACAACAAGTTTTTACAACAAGTAAAACCATAAAAAAAGAACATAAGAATGATACATTTCGTATGTTAAAACGGCATTCAAAACAATAAAAAATATATATAGTGTTGTAGCTACCATCGCTACACACACAACTAAAATTATTCAGATATTTCGTGCAAATCCATATAATTCGCTAACGCTACATATACACTGTACATAAATATATATAGAGCGTAAAATAGCAATTACACATAGCACTCGGTCGACATGGCCTGATGAGATAACAATTAATTTTTAACTAAAAATTGCTCATCAGATCGAAACTGAGCTTTGCTTTGCACAATATCCAAATCTGAATAATTAAAATTCAAATAATTAAAACAACGTCCGCCGTCGTTATAGTGTATACTGGTTATTGCATACCAGTACAAAGCGAAACAACAACGTATTTTTAATTATGTATCTATCCTTGTTGTACATTATTTTACATTAGGGATTTTTATTTTCAGTTTAATTTTCCTTTGTCATTCATTACTACTGTAGTACTGTACGGTAGATGAATGCGAAGATTGATGTAAGAGAGAGGTGATAGTTTACTATCTATAATCACCCCTAGGTATTTGATTTGGTTTTTATATTCTAAGGTGCTACCTTCGAATGAAATAAGGCTGGCTTCTGGCATTTTACTATATTGGTTGCGGTGGAAATAGATAATTTCGATTTTAGAAGAGTTTACCTTGATTTTCCATTTCTTCGCATATTCGGAATACTGGTTTAGATATTTTGACAATCTTTCACTAGATTTCCGAGCGCTAATTGAATATTTGAATATAGCTGTGTCATCGGTATAACTTTAAATGTTGGATTTTTTGTTGTCGAATTTCGGGATATCATGATAGAAGAATGAAAAAAAAATGGGCCTAGAATTGAACCTTGTGCAACTCCTGCTGCGATTTATTTGGTACTAGAACAATTTTAAATAGAGTTTTTCAGCCTCAGCACTGCTTGAGTAGCAGAGTGACTGGCACGAAATCCGAATTTTTCTTCTTGAATATAGGGTTCTAGTAGGGGCTGAAGCCTGTTGAGAATTACTATTTCCATCACTTTACTGATTCCGTTTAGGAGTGATATTGGGCAAGTACCCTCTATACTATTAGAGGGCATTCCTGGTTTAGGAATAGGGATGACTTTGCCGAATTTCCAACAATCTAGAAAGTAGCTTGTCTTTAAGATACCGTTAATGATATCGGTAAGTTGTGATATTGCTTTATCTAGAAGATTTCAAAGTACCGAGTTGGCTATGTTATCGTCTCCCGGAGCTGTTCTTTTATTGAGATGCTGGAGAATTTTGGCAACTTCTGCTTTATCGACCATCTCAAATAAGGTTGGATTGCGAGGAGGAGAATTGAGAAAATTGTTGTCACAGTTATTGACTAACTGTTCGAAACAGGGATATTTTAGAGAACCGTTTTGTTTATCAACTTTTTCATAGTGAGACGCGATTTCTTCTGCAATTATTTTAGGATCTATGATTGGACTAGGATCTTTAGCTATTGAAGTAATCACATTTGGATTTTTACCATTAAGTTTTCGAACTTCATTAAAAATTTCCGAAGAATTTTCGGTAATTTTAGGCATTCTACTTGTGAATTCAGAATTTCTTAGTTCGCTGAACCAACACGAAATCATATTGGAATAAAAATTAACGTCAGATTTCCAGATATGCCCTGGGTATTTATAATAGAGCCGATGCATTCGATTGCGTAGTTTTATGAGGTTTTGGACCTCAGGATTGTTAAGGTGCCTTTGCTCTGAATGAGAGGTATAGTTTCCTAGCTAAATACTTTTGTTTCTTCTGGTAGGGTCTTGAAAGGAATTGTGTGTACGATTGGTAAATGATCTGAGCAAAATTCGTGCAAGACTCGTGGTGGAGTGCCTAGAGAGATATATTTAGATAGAACCAAATCAAGAACCGAGTTTCTTCTTGAGAATGTTGGTTCGTTAGGAGTATTTATTAATTGGATATTAGAATTATTGCAAAAATTAAGAAGTGAACGACCATTCTAGTTATTTATTGGGCAACTCCAAGTGGTGTGGCGTGAATTAAAGTCATCTCCCAAGATAACTTTGTTACTGGAGTTAAAAAGATGTTCTTTCTAAATCAAGACTCTTGACCTGTCTGACGTAAATAGAGCAAAACGTGATTCTGGATTAAGATAGCAGTGCCTCCAGATTTGGTACTTATTGCATCTAGCTTGAAAGTGGTATACCCAGTGATTTGAAATTTATACCGTTGGGTAAGGTGGGTTTCGGATAGGTGAACTATGTGATGCTTGTGACAGAAGAGCATTTCTTCAAGTTGTTGTCGCCGATCTAGTGAAACTAGACTATTGACATTCAGAGAAATGCATAGAAGTTGTCCTAGCAACTACTTCGATAACCACTTGGAACAGCGGCATCGGGAAATAAGTGATTCCTTGCCCTTGTTTCTTCTTGAAGGTCATCTGCGAGACTTTGGCTTCGATGTGGTGAATCTCTCGAATATTTAATTCTATCTCTTCTGGATCCAGAAAAGAATGTGCACCTTGCATGACATAGTACAATTTCTTATCATCAACGTGCGTGTACGTGTAATATTCAATTTGGTCTTCTGTTATTTTATTTTTTATTTGGGTCCAAGTCACGCTTTTCAGTGGTGATAACGGAGACTGATTTCCCCATGCATCTGAATGTGACTCTTCTCTCTGCTGTGGTAACTATTTGTCATGTTGTTTCCGCCATTTTTTCAACTGGTACGTTGGGCAGAATGATTGGCGGTGGTCGGTTTTCAGTAGCCGTTTTTGTGATACGTCTCGTACTCGCAGAGATTATGCTAGAAAACGAGTCGTCTAGCATAACCTTTATCCCCTCTTTAAATTTCTTCGGCTTTCTGGCAACCCTTTTCGAATGAATTGTTTTGGGAACGGCTCTAATCAAGGTTTCCTCTTAGCCAGATTCATGTCTTCATTTGCCGGATAGCACTGGCAGGGTTATTGAATCTGGCTCTCTGAAACTTCTCTGAATCATGCTGGTCAGAATTTTTAATTGCGCCGAAGCCATACTTATTTGACTTTCCATTGCGGTAAGTCCCTCAGCTTGTTGGCTATTTCCGTTTTTGCCTTTCGTTTTGTCATTGGTAGTAAAATTTTTTTTTTTAAATTTAATAATAATTTTAAGAAAAATTTCCAGGTAAAGCTCGGTTGAATCTTTCGGTTGAAAGATTCCACCAAATGATATATCTAAACAACTGTATATATTATGTCATTGTATTGTATTTATGAAGTGATAGCGAATTACATGAATTTTTACGAAATATTTGGTTCGAAATAGAAAGAAAATGTGCGAAATAGAAAATTTTATCAAAAAAAAAACAAAAAAGTCAAAACAAAAAAATAAACCTCACGAATTTAGCCGAAAAAAAATGTGTAAAACCGATACCATTTATTTTGTTTGTTATATTTGTTTAACCCCAAAAAAATTTAAATCATAGTTGCATTGCATAACCAACACAAAAATAGCAAAAACATTTTTTTTCTATAACCATTTTGTTAATTACATTAATTCTACCACTACAATAGTAATGAGAAAGGAGAAACAAAACCAATCAAAAATGAAAACAAAAATCACCAATGCAAAATAATGTGAATAATGTGCAACAAGGATAGATACATACTTTAAAATATGTTGTTGTTTTGCTTTGTACTAGCATGCAATAACCAGTATACACTGTATTATATTTTTTATTGTTTCGAATGCTATATACAAAATTTACCACTCTTATATTTTTTTCTATGGTGAAACATTAAATAAATTATCATTCGTAATTAAAAACTTTGTACTTACTATTTTGAGCCCTCATCAGCGGTAACCCACAATATAAACTATACACCATTACGATATATGATCAAACACTTCCAATTTGGCGAGTACCGCATCGATGTTCTCACTGACGTTTACATCCTAGTTTTAAATGACAAAACACTTTGATCTGAATGTATGGTGCAGTAAGATAATTTCTTGAATAAAATTCAAAATGAGTTTTTTTATTTAGGATCAAAAAAAATCAAAGCCAAGATAGAATTTCAGTATTTTGAGATACTGTTTTGACATAATATTTTGGTTACCAACTACTACATTGTTAAAAAAATTTTAACCTTCCCACAGTTAATACCTAAGTAAAGTGTATTCCTTAAAGTTGGAATTTCAAATAATTTTTTTCTATTTAGGTGATGTTGTTCAATGTCTTATATTTTATTTTATGTCCCATCTGTAATCTTGATGTACACAATCAATTTATTGAAATGAATTGGTGCGTCCTTCATCAAATTCTTAAGCATATTTTACAATAGCTAACAGAGACACATCAATCACGAGTATAATTGTGAGTTTCTATGCCAAACTTATTATTCAATTTATTTTTGGTAATCTTTGTTCGAGGACTTATGGTATGGTTGTAATAAACAAATTTTGAAATTGCGTGTTTCGATTAGGATTAAAAGGAAAATCAACAAAAACTACGTTAAAAGTAAATTTGGACTATTTAATTTTTTTAGCATAAATAATTACATGATTTCAAACGAATCTAATTAGTTAACCATAGAAAGAAGGGAAAAGATTATCCGATTCACTGGCCATGATTATTTATATAAATCATTTATTCATTCGAACGGTTATTATTGATTAGATTAGCTGGGATCATTAAATACACAAAAATGAAATATATCACCCTCTATAGTATTATTTATTGTTGATAATAAAGTTAAGAAATAACCGCAAGAATCTTATAAACAAACAAAAATTGAAAATGACAAAACAAAGAAAATCGGTGGTCACGGTCAATCTATTATCAAATTTTCATTTATTTTCGACTTTTCTTTTTTTTTCGGGATAACTATAACCTCATCATTATTATCGTGATTACTATTATTATTACTATTATTATTATTATTATTATTATTATATTTATCATCATCATCATCACCATTATCTTCATCTCTCGGTTCAAACTCGTACATATATATTCGTTTGAATAAATGTAGTCCACTGCTGTATAGAAAAATTTACTAAATTTCTAAAAATGGTCTGGCTTGTGATTAGTTTTGAATCGATTTTCATTTTTCGAATTTATTTTATGTTTCCTCATCAAAATACATTTTTTTTTGTGGTTGTTGTTGTGTTTTTCATAGTAAACAGAATTTTCAGTTATCATTATTAAAAGTAAGAACGCAAAAAAAAAAAAAATTAAGAAAAGTTTTCTTGCGTCCCGAATATGAAAATAGAGGCAAAAAAAATTTTCGCAATTTTTTTTTCCTTTTTTTTTTTTTTTGTTGATTTGGAATATTATTTTATGCTGTTAAGTTACTTTTTGTTGTTGTTTTTGTGTGTGAATATTCGTTTTTCTCGTATATACTATCCGCACAGTTTTTCGCCTTTTCTGTTGACTCATCAGGAAGCAATCTAAAAATATTGGAGAAAAAGACGCAAAAAAACGAAAACCAAATATTCGAAATTCATTGAATGAAGAAATTTATGATTGACCATTAAATACGAATTTCTGTATAATGAAAAAGCATTAAGTTGAGAAAATGTAGAATTTAATGCATTCGATTCTATAGAATGATATTATACGAGTATATCCACATCTGTATTCGTATATGAACTAAAGGAATATAATTTCCATTATTCTAATTTTGTTTTTGGTCTACATTAGCGTGAGTAATTTTCTAGAATAATTTGCTTTTTTACAAACTATGATTTTGACAAGTTATCCACATTATATCGAATCTACGCGAACATTTAGATATGGGTAACACAATCATGCTTTCATATTTCAAAATATAAACGAATGGCATGAAGAACATCTGCTCTTCCGATTTTTTTTTAATTCAAATCGATCAAATTTACTATAAGCTGGTAAAAAAGCTCTAAAATCGTATATTTAATTTTTTGTAAGGATAGAAGTTATTGCATTTATTGCTACATACATTTGTAATATTGCTGGAATGGTCAAGAATAATAAAAAAAATAAATGTATTGAACTGAATTACTTATATCACACAAAATCATATTTATCCAGGAAACACTTATGTTATAAGATAGAGCCAAATTAAAATGAACCCAATACCATTAGTTATAGTCACAAAGCAGAAAAGTTTCATGGAAACCTTCTTAAAGGAATATGACAAATATAAAAATACACAAATATTAATGCATATATAAATCCCTACCCGGCCAAGCACCCACACACATATATACCCGTGTGTAGGTATAATTTTCCCATCGAACACGTCCTCGGATGATGGATATAGGAAACATAACCGGATTGCTGGATAGGTAAGTGGAAACTGTTTCTGGTGTTAAAGACTGCTGAAACAAAAATCTGTTAGCAGGTATAAACTTCCTGAATAAATGAGGACCAGATAAAAGGACCAGAACTGAGTTCGAACGTCTGAGTGTTTTAAAATTATCTGCAGTTAAAAATCAGATAAACAACCTGTTGAAATATGTGCAGGTTAGGAACATTTGTGCATGGCTAAATAAAAAGGATAGTTAAGATGATATAACTATCCTATAATGAGGTAAAAAAGGAGTTTGAAGTATTCAGTGATAAATTAGAAAAACTCTATGTAGTTCTTTATTAGAATCGTGGAAATGCATGTCGGCAACCAGATACGGATCAAAACGGACTAGACTGAATGCTCCAGCGATTTTAGCCCCTTAGTTTTGCAAAACCAGCAATCATTTAGTCTAGCTAAGGTAAAAAATAAGCGATACTCTAATGTACGATACTAATGGACGATTCTAATGCAGACAGTGGTACAGCTGCAAAAAATTTGTAAAATTTTAAAATACAATTCGGAGTAGTGGACCGGTTTTTGTGAGTAATATTTCAATCAAAAGCTCTTCCTATAAGTACAAATATTGCTTTTAAATAGTCATACATTTCCATAAATTATTTTTGAGTATAAAAATCATGAAAGGGGTTAGCCCACAAAATTATCAATATGGCTAAATTGTACAATAAAATTCGGAATAGAGGTCCTTTATTGATGAGTGATACTTTAATCAAAAGCTCTTGATACAATCAAAAATATTGCTGCCAAATAATCATACATTAACATAAATTATTTTCTAGGACCAAAATCAGGAAAGAAGTTAGCCCATAAAATTATCAATCTGGATAAATTATACAATAAAATTCGGAATAGGTGGCCTTAATTAATGAAAGATACTTAAATCAAAAGCTCTTCCTCTAAGCACAAATATTGCAGTAAAATATTCATACATTTCCATATATTATTTTTGAGCATAAAAATCATGAAAGGCGTTATCTCACAAAATTATCAATATGCATAAATTGTACAATAAAATTCTGAATTAGTTCGACTGAACTTTTAGTCTGACTGTTATTGGATGTACATCAACCAAAAGGAAATTTTAAAATAATTTTAATTTTATAAAATAAATGATCTAATATTAATTGAATTGTTGATCTAAGTACATATCTTATAATACATAATCAAATAGTTAATATTAATTTAACTATCTAATAGTGTGTAAATAATTAAATAATTACAAAAATAATTAAAACAATATTGCGTGTAAACCGGAAATTTCTATTCGAACTTTCTAGATTTTGAAAACGTGTTTTATTCGTGTTGTATAGTCGAATAACCTTGCTAAAAGAATTAGTCCAATTAAAGCCGTTTGATTGCGATTCGATGGAATCATATGTGAATCGTATGGTAATGATTTCTATCAAAGTAAAAAGGCTGGCAATCGTCTTGCATTTGATAAAAAAAATTGCAAAATGTACAGTGCAAAAATAACTTAATAGCAACGGCGTCATTGGTCAACGACGTGTATCGGATGGATTGTGTTTGACAAACTGTCAAAAAAATGGAATTTCAATAAATAACACGACAATGAGTGGTAGAATAGACTATAATTTGTGTCATCAGCGGTTAGGACACATTTCAGACGAAAATTAAAAAAAAGGTGTGTGGCGTCGTAATTGACATCATTTGGAACATGGGAAGCTACAATAAATGCACATCTTTAAATGAAGTGCGGGTTTAGTTCATTCCGACGTCTGTGGTCCGCTGCAGGAACATCAATTGGTGGTGATAACTTTTTCGCTACATTTGTCAATGATTACAGCAGATTATTGTTTTTCCATCAAAAGAAACCAAGTTTTCAACACTTTTTTGGAGTTCAATGCTCTCGTCGAAAATCGGTACTTAGCGATATATAACAATCAAAGTTCTGTTCGTTGTGTATGGAACGTTGTAATGTGTATGGAACGGTAAATTGTAACATAATGTTATTTCTTGCTATTTAAGTGGATGGAGTGCTGATTTTCTCTAACGATGAAACACGCGAACGATTGCTAAAGGACGAGTTGTGCAAATACTTTAAGATGAAAGATTTAGGTGTCTCATCATTTGCATTGAGAGTTTGAATTACTCGTGACAGGGTGGTTCCCACAATTTCCTCTAGCATGACAACAAAAATGAAATACAATTTATTGGCAATCAACAGTTCATCATCTGCACGTACTAAACATATTGAAATTAAATCTGAGTTTATTCGTGAAAAGATCAAAAATATGCAATATAAACCAACTGATTAGATGCTGGCCGGCATACTTACGAAAGCAATCGTACGACAAAAATAGATGATATTTTCGCAATAGTTTGAATTTTCAAATGCAGAGTATTTTCATTAGCATCCGAAAGTTTCTTCCAAAAGAATCCAAGTGGTTCCCAATCCCCATTATTTTACTGTTGTAATATGGCTACTACAGCAGTGCTCGAGGCGTTGGTTATGGCAATAAGTTTATCGTCATGTATTGGATGTACCAATAGCGTAATGTGAGCTAATGTGGTTTTTAGCTATAGTCAAATGCCCGTTGAGATTTATCTGTCTTAAAAAAGTTCTTCGGAGTTTTGGCTTGTTCTAGTAAAGTAGCCAATGGGTGTGGATAGGTACTAAGGTTTCTGCTATCTTATTTGCCTGATTGATTAAGGAGCTAAAAACTCCTGAATGGCGTTGATTGGTCCAGTGGACGGTGGAATACCATTTAGGGTAATTTTGTGACTAAAGAAGTGTAGAAAGCTACCGCCGAAAACGCATTTTGAACTGTTGATGCTCACCTAGTATTCAGAAAATATCTGAAACAGTGCTCTGAGGTAAAACATGAGTTGTTCCTACGAAGTTAAGGCTAATAGTTTGTCGTCAATGTAGACAAACACAAATTCGAGATCCTTGACTATTGATGAAACTTTAAATACAATATTTACAACTGTTGCATGAACATTTTTGCCAACACTACCACTAGATTCAATAATCCAAGCGGATCAAATAGAGTTGCTTTATCCGCTAAAACGCTGCGCTTAGTAACTTTGTGGTTACCTCACCTCGGTGAGTAATTATAACGGAAAGAGCCTACAGTTTTCACGCAGTCATTACTACCAATTTTAATACTGTTTTCCCAAATATCAGTTGGAATTTGCGCCAATAAACAATCGTTATTTGCAGACAACTTTCGAAGATCGAACCCTCCGTTTTTTAAAATACCCGGTAACTTCACGTTGAAGCTGCAAAGCACCTTGACTAGTGTCTGCGCCCACAAACATATCATCGACGTAATAGTCTTTTCAAATTACGTTTGAGCTTGACGGAAAGTTTGTTTCGTTTTCGTTCGCGATGGAAACACCGAATGACTAGAAAAGAAGGTGCTGCCGTTCCATATGTAACTGTTTTTAAACAAAATAATTCGAGCGGTTCGGTTAGACTAGCTCTCCACAGAATGCATTGTAAATACGATTATTCCGCTACTTTGACTTGTCGAAACGATGAGATCGAAACCGAAGTATTATTGGAAAAATATCCACGTGGCATGTGTGAACATGAGCGCAGTGGTTATTGACTTCTTAGCAAAAAGTAGAAAACAATGGCAATGCAAAAAATGCGTTAATCTAAAAAAACACGAGTGTTACTGTCGGAGACGACAATTTTAGTGCATCAATTACCACTCATGTATTAGATGAAACGGTCGATATAAAATCAACGCTTTCTTTAATCATGGAAGAAATTAAAGCATTTAAACATACCTTGCTAATAAATTCGACTGAAGTTAATAAAAACTTCTCTTTAACACAAGAATCAATTAATATGATAACCTTGGCCTTCGATAAACTGAATAATGTTGAACAAATTCAGAATCAACTAATCAATCGCATCAATCGAGAAATTCTCAATTATCAACAATTAAAAGCCAAATCGGAAATAAAATTACCACCACTGCTGACCAAGTTCAACAGCAGAGGTATTATCAATGGAATTCTAAAAGCAAAATCAAGCAGTTTTAAGAAACTGAAGCAGTTTAACGATGGGGATATTTTTATCAATGAAGATCTCACAATTTTCCGCCGCTCATTACTCTTTCAAGCGAAAGTAGTAAGGAAATCAAAATAATTCAAGTTTTTATGGACCCGGAATGGGAATATCATGTTGAGCAAAGATCATGGGGAACCGGTTGTTTTTGTTAGATCAAACGAAGATTTGGAAAAAATTATTTAACCTTTAAAAATTGTAAACTAAATAATATACATTTGATCTTGAAAAGCATCCGTACTCCTTAAACATCTCATAATTATATCATAATTTTAATAACAGTTCTCTTTTTTAAAATCTAAATACATCATTCTACAAAACATCAGATCACTACGTTCGAATTTTAATCAATTTATAACACATCTTCAAAACTTTGAGATCAAGCCTTTATTGTGTTTTCTTACCGAGATATGGATCAACTAAAATGAAACCGGTAATTATAATATTAAGAATTATAACTTTTATGCAAACTGCAATGACAAAAATCGCTCCACGGGAATTGCATTGTATATCGATGAATTAGAATTTAAATACAGCTTATTGGTAAATATTGTGGTTAATGATATTTCGATCTCTTTTTTGTTCGTGTATAGATTTCAGTTTATATAGCAAGTCAACAGGTTTCGTGTTGGATTTAAAATTTTATTTAACTTAATTGTGGCTAAAAACTTTAATATTAAGCTTCTCAATACGAATAATACCATCAATGAATGTAATACCATCAACCTTATGCTAATGTTGTCTTACGATCTCGCGTCTCTTATTAATTCCCCCACTCGAATTATGGGCATGCAAATATCTTGCATTGACAACATATTTTTTAGATCAAATCCGTCAGCAAGTCAACGACTAACAGTAAAGTAATGTGTGATCATAATTTATTATCCTTAAAAATAACCTGTAATCGTTTTGTGAAAGATCGCCGTATTAATGCCAAATCAAACTCTGCTAGTGATTATAAGTGTCTTATTCTTTTGGGATAGCATCTATACTATTATGGATCCGAAAGCTGCCTTTGAATCCTTCAGTTCAAGTCTTGATGAAATTATGAGTCGGAAAGCTCAATGGAGATTTTTTGATTCAGTTTTACATAACGCTGTAAAAATAGTGGTATGAAGAGGATTTTAACTCCTGATAACATACCTAACACCGAAAAAAAATAATCTGCGATGAGTTAAACAAATTATTGTAGATATACCTCTTAAATTAACGTCCAATATTAGACCTCGTAGAACTATTAACTACTTTAATAACTTTGTAACATCTTCTTTCAATTCTAATCAAAGTTTCTTCTTATACCCCACCGATATTAATGAAATATATATCTCTATTTGTCAGCTCAAGAATAAACAATCCCTTGGCATTGATGGCACACAGTTTAAATCTTAGCTTTAACACAGGTATTTTCCCTGATAGACTTAAAATAGCCATAACGATAGCACTCCATAAAAAATGTTCAACTCTTGACACTAATAACTAGCGTCCGATATGCCTTATGTCGAGTATATATAAGACATTCGAGTTGATTGTCAAAAAGCGAATTTAGTTTATCTCGAAAAATCAAAATGGTTAAGCACTAATCAGTTTTGTTTTATGACTGGGCGTTCTACTGAGGATGCTCATATTATTTTTTGAAAAGTTTTTCTATGGTAATATTAACAAGAATAGAAAGGTTGCATCACTATTTATCGTTATAACAAAAGCATTCGACACGGTTAACCATGCAATCCTACTGCATAAGCTCTAAACGATTGGGTTCCGCGGAATCGTTTCAAAATGGTTTCAAAGTTACTTAATAAATAGGCGTCAAAGAGTGAATATTAATGATTTAGCTTCGATGGTTTGGTGAACTCAGGATTTAGGCAAATCCCAGGGTTCGGTGTCCACTACTTTTTCTCATCTATGTAAACTCAATTTTTTTCGATAGGTCTACGTGGAGTTTTGATAGCTTTTGCGGATGATACTGCGATCTTATATTCTGGTACGAGCAACTTAGAAATAGAGGAAAACATCCTATTTGACTTAAAAATACTACAAAAATGGTTTGATTCACATTATACGGTCTTACGGCTCCAAAACAAAAATAATGTTTTTCAATTCAGCCGATGACTACACTCCTATGAATAATTTCACCGTTCACAACATAATAGTGTCAAAATTTAAAATACCTCGGTTAAAATATTAACAGCAGTTGTTGTTGGAAAACGCATGTTAATAATATTA
Organism: Tipula confusa; assembly: GCA_963556175.1. Taxonomy (NCBI): domain Eukaryota; kingdom Metazoa; phylum Arthropoda; class Insecta; order Diptera; family Tipulidae; genus Tipula; species Tipula confusa. The sequence continues at coordinate 104,502,903 of OY744476.1, read as the reverse complement.
ATAAAGAAATGTTAATTTCCATTCGAAAATTATATCAACACCGTAGTTTTTGTTTTCGATTAGTGCTTCAAATGTACTATCAATCGATGGTACAATCCTTTAGTCAGTATGGAATAGTGTGCTGGGGTTCAACTTAATACTTTTTCGAATATTAAAAACTTGGTGATTGGCCAAAAGCACTGTTTGAGAATTATTCAATCTAGGTCTCGTTTGTCGCCCTTATTCCCTTTATTTTATAAATCAAACATTCTTCAACTTCGTAATTTGTACATTTATAAATTTTTAAAACTGTTTTTTTACTAGAAGTGGAAATCGAAATATCAAAGTAACTGACTATAACTTATATGCTAATAATTGTGTGACACCGGCATTTAAACAAGAACTTGTGCGTAGAAGTTTTATGTCTAATGGCACCTTACCTTTATAATAAAATTCCAAGTTATATTAAGCATGCGAATAGCACGCCAATCCGTATGAAAATTTAAAGTCTTGGTTTATCAATATTAAAAAAGTGGAAGATTTACTGAAGGTGCTGTAATTTTGGCCATCTTCTTTTTAAAAGTGTAAAGATTTTTTAACTTTAAGTTAATATTTTTTAATTTTTAAGTATATCGTGGCATCCAATTGTTAAATTCGTTTCGATAGTAGAAATCTTAAATTTCATCCGCCACACTGAGCTATTTCTCAGACAGGATCAAGTAGCTTATTTTTATTTATTTTTTTTTTAAATGTTATGTATTGTAAATTTTAAATGTATTATAAATAAATAATAAAAGTAATTAAAAAAAAAATATTGATGAGTGATACTTTAATCAAAATAAAAATAATATTTGTGCTTATATCAAGAGTTTTTGATATAAGCACAAATATTCCTACCAAAAATTCATAAATTTCCATAAATTATTTTTGAGCATAATAATCAGGCAAGGGGTTAGCCCACAAAATTATCAAAATCCGTAAATTGTACAATTAAATTCGGAATGGTGTTTCGATTTTGATGAGTGATACTTTAATCAATAGCTCTCGATATAACCACAAATATTAATACCTGATATTCATACATTTTAAAAAACTATTAAATGGTAATTCTGTTATTTTCTTTTAATTCTGTGTTTTCTTTCACGAATTTTGAAATCTTGTAATCCAAAAGTTTCATTTTATTTATCAGATTTTCAAATTTTATAAACTTTACCATAGTCAAACCGTAGTCAAATAAGACTAGGTTTGTTCGCGATCAATACCAGAAAAGTCAACTTACATTAAAACACATTAAATCACCCTTTCGAATGCATTAGCCACTGTAATTATGTACTAAAAATGTAGAACATAACTTATTTCTAACCCTGTTAATTAGATGTCACTATAGTTAATGAATCATATTTTATGCTTGTATTGTAAAAATATACTTAAGTTAGTTAGTTGTGTACAAACCGTGCAAGTGAACAGTCGACATAATTAAAAGTGAATAAAGCTAATCTAAGAAACGAACGAAAAAGAGTTGAAGTTTTTAGTGGACTGAGAACCCTCCTTTCTAAGCTGTGAGCCCTCCTAATAAAGAAACGAGCACCCAAGCCCGAACAAGGTTGGTTGATCTGCTTTAAATATTTTGTAAGTATGGTAATTAAATTTTGTTAATTAAATTTTTAATTAAAATTATTTTTTGACACCCAGTATATCAAAAGTTACTAAAAATGTATCATTTCTCCTTTCGATTTGTTCTTAGAATGAACCACACCTTAACGAATTAGCGTTCTTAAATTGTCTTGGAACGGTGTCTTGTGTTGTGTGTTGTGGTTACAAAAAACGCTCGTTGTCGTTTAACGAGAATTTATAAAGTTTTCAGTTTGAAAAGACTTTACTGAATTTTTTTTTATACATGTATACAAATACTTTACACACACAGTTTTTACCTTTGGGATTTTGATGATACATCACATTATTTTCAAATAATCAACATGGAATACAATAATGTTACCTTTCAGTTTAGGTTACAAGTTTCACTGCATAACACCATTTTGTTTTGGAAAAAGTTTTTCTTTTAAAGATTTTTTGTCTTTTCGGTACTGTGATAATGGTATCGTACGAAGTAAATATACTTTAAACAATGAGAAATGTTAAAAGTGATAATATCACAAAAAGGCTATTATAGATAAGCAATCAATTTTATTATGTTATGAAGGAAAATATATTTATGTAGAGTAGTAGTACATATGTTTTTTTTATAGTTAATATCTTAATATGCTACTCGTACATACAGCATAAGAAATTTGATTATACAAAAATAAAGATTAAACTCATGAAAACTAATTCTCTGTGTAAAGTAAAGACGACCCATATATATTTTATGTTAAGATAATTTTTCTTAATCATATTAAAGGAAAAACAAAACCTTTTTGCTCTATGTATATTATATATATTACAGTCACCTCCTACCATAGCAAGTTAAACCAATATGATCATCATCATTATAAATTTCACATAAAATTTTATTGAATTTGTTTTTGTTTTTCATTTAGGAAAATCAGATGAAAATAATCTTCAATTTTGCTTTTCTTTAGTTTTTCTAGATTAAATTTAGGTATTTTACTGAAAAAAGATTCTGTTAATTGGAGTATTTTCTCAAAAATATTTTCGTTAGTAAAGTGTATAGTCTATGTACTATTTTTATAGTAGCAAATGTCATCTCAGCTTTGTGTATACAGCATATACCTTTGAACTTTTAGAAAATTTCATAAAATTATATGTAAAATGTCGGTTTTATTTTATATACTTTTTGTAATCAATATTATAATATTACTAGGGGTCACCTGTGCAATTGCACAATTTTATTATTAATTTGTTTCTTTATTTTTAAATTTCTGTTGCTCGCGGACTTCCAACTCTTTTTTATTCAAATTTGGATTTTTAGAGGCAGCCAGCAGCAAAAGCAAAACTAATTTTTGTTTTTTAAATAATATTTATATTTGAATTCAAAATTTCAAATTTTCACTCCAAATTTGACTCTTGTCAAATTTGATTGTGTTGCTCTTGATAGTGCTGTGTAAAGCTGGCCATGGGTAAAAATAGGTTCAGGAAGATATAAATACCAAATTTTTTAAATGTTTGTCCTTGTGCCTTTTATTGTCATTGCGTATGCAATATGTACTGGAAATTGATGTCTTATTAAATTGAAAAGTAATGCTGGATCGTTCGATATATCTACAGATATTCTTGGAATAAAATGTGTAGTATCCTTTCTCCGTTTTTAATAGATAGGTTTCGCATAAGCATTACGATGGAGCCCTTTTTTAATTTTAACATATGTGGAGAAAGGCCAGAAGGATTTAACGAATTCAAAAATTATGTTGGGAAATTCACTTGTAAATTACTGTCATCGGTACCATCTTCGTTTTCAACGGAATCTATTAAGCAAAGAATCGCTCTCTGAGATAAAGATGCCACATCTCCGGGAGTAAAGTTATTGCCAAATGTATCGGTAACGATATCGTCTGATAGAAATTCATTTGGTATATTTAGTGTTTTTTAGTTGATTGATCAGAGCAACATATACCACCGCCAATTGAAAGAAGCCACGTGCAAAAAGTTGGATCAGTGATTGCTCTGATATTAGAGCTTAAACATTTGAAAAAATTTCCATAGTGGTGACTTTTTTATTGTAGCATTTACAATGCTGACACGGTTTCCTCTTCGGATAACAGGAAGAACTTGCCGAAAGTCGCCGCCTAATATAATAAATTATTTTCCATTAAGTCACGAAATACTAAGTCAATAATTTCAAGAGCAGCTACAGGTGCCATAGGTGCCTCGTCCCATATAAGGCAATCAATTGATGTTAATAACTTCCTTTTGGTTTTTTGATAAATGAGGAAATTTATCGCAGTCAAGGTTTAAAGGCAATGCAAAGGCAGAATGGCAAGTCATACCATGTGGCAGAAGATTTGTCGCAATTACAGTTCAAGCAATACATAATGTTGATTTATTAATTGTACAAAAAAGTCTTTCCGCTACCTCCAGGGCCATCTAAGTAGAAATATTTCTGTGAGTTTATACCTTGAATAGAGGACCAAATGTTTGAAGCTGTCATACGCTGTGCTTCGTTTAGGTCATAAAAAGATATGGTTCATTGTTAGGAATACAAAGTGGTGCTGTAATAAGGTTGGCATATATTTCTGAATTTAGTACTGGTAAAACAGTAAAGAGATCAAACCCAACATCTTCACATAAATCTCGCAGCGAAATAATGCAGTTTGTTAACGCAGCATGTTCCCCTAGACCAGAATAAATGTAATCTTCCATCATATAATCTTTATAGTCGTTGAATAATTGTAATATTGGGTTTGAAGGATTGCAGTGACAAATAATTGTAACAAAAAGAGAGCGTAATGATTTTGGAAGCAAAAATGCAAAATTCAGATTCAGAAAGGCAAAAATGCCATTCTAGCTCGAGCAGCTTCTCTGTAAGTTGAATATTCTACATTTTCAAAACTGTTTAAGCTTTCGAAGAAAATAGCTTCTCTTTCTTTAACCGAAATTAATACCAGTCGGCGGTGATACCGCTCAGTATCTTTTGGTGAAACTGCTATTATTCTTCCTATAGCTTTATTGCCGTGATGTGAATTTGGGGATCGTTCTTCCCATTTTTTATTTTTAAATATGTAGTATATCGGATGTCTTGATAAAAATGATTATGTGCAGTTGGAAAATTCAAGTTTAAAAAATATTGACTGCCCATCTTTCAAGTGCACAGATAGCATAACAATATTATGGGACTGACCATGAATTGGAAGTTCTTGGAGTTGCCAGACTGCTTCTTGTGCACTAAGGTAGTGACAGTTAAGATTCTGCAAAATTTCATCGAAATCAACAACAGATGTGGGATCATTATTAAAACTTGTACACCAATTCTAGCTCAATCATGTCATCTGGTAATATATTTTATGGTTCAACATTTATATGAGTATTAAATTTTAAGGTCAAAAAAGGATTTCAGGGAACTATGAAACGATTATCTACATAAACATTTGAAGGCATAACTTCAGAAGTTATATTTAGACGTCACCTATATTTAGGATACGTTTCTTTAGATATATCGGTTTCTTCGCAGAATGGTTTCGGAAATTGTTTAGAACACTTACCATCAACTATGCAAACACAATTGGGATTTAAATTTCCACATGGCCCTTGTATATTTTGTTTTATTACCATATCGTATAGTTGCGGATATGTAATTTTATTGGGAATTTCAGCTGAAATGATTTTGTCCACATCTGCAGCTGATTTTAACTTATCCTCCTTACAGAGAGTAAATAAACAATGAGCATGTGGAAGGCCACGTTTTAGGTGCTGCATGTTTTTCCAAACACATGGGATTTGGTAATATCGTTCAAAAACTCCTTTAATTTGAGACTGGGCACTCGTATAACTAAATCAGGGCGATCTGAAGCGTTTTGAAATAAATGTAGTTGCGATTTAATTTCTGGCCACGCTGGATTACAAGTAAACGTGATAAATAAATCGGGGGCGCCCAAATTTTCTCACCATAGCCATATTGTCCTGATAAAGTTTATACAATATACTGCTGAAATAGCTTTGCCCCATAGTGAAGAGGGTTAAAAATTGCTGGTCTAATTGCTATTTTATATGCGTAAAATTGTTGGACGGTGGTAGTATTTCGTACAGCCGTAGAGTTCGTTGTATTATATGAGGTGTATTAGTAGTTCATCCAAAATCTCCATTAGGGTAAAAAAGAGAAAAAATCATTGGGTCCAAATGTTTGGATAGGAAGTATATTCGCTTAATGCTTCTGCTATTGGTAGGATAAACTGCAAACTCGATTAGGGTATGTTGCCATCACGATCGGGAACATAAATTAACGCAACATCAATAGCATTTGTATATACACTCTTTGATCATCCTGCAAATTTTTATAAAAAACTAAGGTCACTTTATTTATCTCGCAATTATTTTGGGTAACATATGCTGATTGGGTTTTGAATGCTTCTCGAAGCTTTTGATAACTTCTAGCGTATGGTGATATGTTATGCAAAACATTATCAATTGTTGTCATGATTTTTTTTAGGCCGGCTGAGTTATAATGATTATTCATACGAATATTGACAGCGGTATCAGTAACATAAAGAAATAGTTCAGCATACAAAATATCGGCATCAGCAGTGTGGACGTTTCCCATATTCAAATTTAAGTCAATTGGAATATTATCAGCAGTTTTGTGGTACTCTTCACCAGAAACAGCAATAAACACTTGTTGTATTGCCTAATAAACTCACGGAAATTTTGGCTTTTGCGATCAGTACCAATGTATAATTCTTTAATTTCAATTGGAAAATGTGCGTTGGAAGTAAGTAAATTAGACAACTTACGATTGTGGCAACAATTCGATTTAAGTTCACTTTTGAAGTGAACTGCAGCGCAATGGATGTATGTGAACGAAAGCGGTCCAAGATCATATGTCTGAGGGAAAAAAAATTCTGCAGATCCCGAAATAGCCGACTTGTAAGTGGATTTACGAAGTTCAAGATGAATTGTATGTAGGTCTAATAATATCCACTTGGCGTTGTGAACGCCTCATTCGTTGCCGTTCATTTATTTCACTATTTCTTCTACGACGATAGCTTGTAAAATATTCTTGTCTATTTCGTTTCATACTAATATTTCGGAAAATTTGTTAATACATAATACTATTTATTTATAAAAACCACTTTATCACATTAATTACAATTAAATCACAGTAATCACCAAAATCACATTAATTAAATCTAATTTCATCGAAAGTCGAACTGAATTGATGATGCGCTCTAGATTTTTGAATATTTGTTTTATTTATCCTGACGTGTTTAATATACATAATACGATACGTCATATTACAATACTTATACATGTATATTATTATTTTATAATTACTGTTCTAAGTCAATGTAATGGTGCATGTATATTAAAATCACACAGCTAGCTATAACTGTAAATTTTTTAATAACACAATCGTGTGGGTGCATATTGCAGAAACATTTTTGTCTATTTCAAATATTTTTGTCTTTTGTCCTTAATTGAAACAAAAATTGTTTTTCGTGTATAGCAACATGTAATATACTGACAAATATATACACATAATATACTAACTAACCCATATTGTGATATACAATATGAACAAAAGGAACACTGGGGAAATAAAAATATTTTGTGAACGAAGTATTTTGTGTAAACGAAAACACACGATGGTTGCTTCAATCGGGTACGCTTGTATATTGTAATATAGATTTAAAAAACGGATCTGATTTAAGGTAAAACTCAGTTTTTGTATTGTAATAGCTTAAAGTTCAAATTTGAATATTAAATAGGAAAATTATGATTTGTAAGTAGAAAGAAGTCCAACTATTCACAAAAAAAATGTGTCATTGGAGCTTCCAGTAGGAGTGACTTTTAGGTTGTCTTAGGTGTATTTCAATAACTATTTAGAAATGATCAACTGTCATTAGTTTATCTCCACGAGGTAGCACCTGGGCAACGTTGACAAGCCTGGTTAATGTTTTACGATGGCTGAACTTCTAGAGACGAGTGGAAGAACACTATAAACAACAAAACGCAATGGATAAACAAACAAGAAACTTAATACCTTAGATGGCAGTCCTGATGTTCAGGAAAATCCAGTATCTTCGGAGGTTAGCCCCATGGATTCTAGGGCGGACCAAACATTGCTACAAAATTCTACCAACGATCAAAAGAGTTACAAGGAACAATTGTCATTCCGAAGGAGCTCTATTACAATCAGATCACCAAACAATAAAATATTTGAAAAAATGCAGCCTTCAATGAAAAAAGAACTTTATTATCAGAACAAATGTCGAGTGCATCAACAAATATTACAAACAGTGAGGAGCTGTTAAATAAATTTAAAAAAATGGAAAAAAGAGATAGAACTCTACTTTAAAAGAAAAGGATAAAAAATAACAAAGCTGAAAATTCAGCATGAGTTAATATTCTGTCTTCAAACCAAATTCAGCTGAAATAATCTCAACTGGTTACTGCGGCAATTTCCAGTCTATCAACAGAATAATAGATTCAATTTTCTGAGTCAAGAAAAGTATTGCACAGATGAGGAAGAATGGGAAAACGATGTTTCCGGTGCTGATAACAGGCATTCTATGAAACGTAGGCGTACAAAACCAAAACTCCTCAAAAAAATATTACACAAAGTGTGAGCAATAACATTAAACAGACCAACCCAAAAATACCACTGCCTTCACCCATTTTCGTGAGCAATAAACAATCACACCACCCACAGATGGATTAACCTATGCACAAATCACCAAATTATCTGCTGATGATTCAAACCAAAACAACAAACACATAGAAGTTAATAACGAGTCTAATAAATTTTAAAAATTAAAATCCTTAGTCAAATTCAACAGACACTAGCTGAAAGGGTGGCAAAACTGGAAAGTAATTTCTTTCCGCCAAGCAAAAACCGATTAACTCGGTCCTACGAATTGTAACGTGGAACGTTAATGGGCTAAACCAACGAGCCCAAGAACTGGAAATATTTCTCCATATACGAACACCATGGAAATTGCACTGGTTTAAGAAACGCACCTCTCCAAAAAAAGCTTTATCAGAATAAAGGGATTTAATTCCTACTGCACTACCCATCCTAGTGAAAGAGCCAGAGGTGGTTCCGCTGTACTAATATAAAATAATATCAAACATAATCAACAATAAATTATTCGTGAAAGCAACATGCAAGCAATTGTTACCTTAATCCAATATAGTGGCGCAGATCTAAATATTGCGGCAGCACACTGTCCTCCACGGCAAACACCAACGAAGTTACAATTTAATAACGTCTTCAATAGACTCGGTCCAAGATTTATTATTGGAGGGAACTATAATATAAAACATACAGCTTGGGGTTCCAGGCTAATTTCTCCTGGGAATTCATGAAAACAAATGCGAATACCTGTCTCCAGGGGGCCAACGTATTAGCCAAAGGATGCGGGAAAAATACCAGATCTACTTGATTTCGTCATTATGAAAGGTATTCCATCCAGTTACACTGGAGTCGAAGGAATTAACGACTTAACATCTGATCACATCCCAGTACTGTTGTCAGTAAGCGCTATAGTCATCAAAAAAAATAAAAAGCAAAGCCTTACTAACAGATCCACGGATTGGGATCACTTCAGAGAAAAATTGGAAGAGCTGGTAGATTTAAAAGTTAGTATTAAAAGTAATGTAGGATTGGAACAACAAACGAACAATTTCATTAAATACACTCGTATGGCCGTCAGTCTAGAACTCCAAAATTAAAGGACAAAACGGAGATTGAAGTCTAATACCCGGCTGAAATCAGGAAATAAATCAAGAAAAGAAGAAAGGCAAGGCGAATATGGCAACTCACCAGAAATCCCGCTGACAAGATAACTTTCAATTGAATAAGTAGCAAAGTCAATAGGCTAACCAAAAGCTTCAAACAGGATTAATTCGAAACTACTTAAGCGGGCTAGGCCCAGAAATAGATAAAGACTACTCGTTATGGAAAGCAACCAGAAAATTTATTCGATCTATAGTTCGAGTACCACCTATAAAAAATGCTCAAGGCAGTTTGGTTCAACAAGACAACGAAAAAGCCGAACTTTTTGCTCAACACCTAGCAACAGTGTTTCAACCCCATGACATTCAATCCAACATTGACGTAACATCTGCTTATTAACCAAATCAGGATATTTAAAGAATTACGCCAGTAGAAATTGCTGAAGAAATTGACCAAAGTCCTAACCAAAAAAAAGCACCAGGGATTGATGAAATATCATCAAGTTTATTCAAGAAACTTCCACGTAAAGCAATCATCATGATCTCATACTTATTTAATGCCTGTATGGGATTAAAGTATGTACCCAAACCCTTCAAAACGGCACAAATAATTATGCTAAAGAAACTAGATAACCCAGATGAAGAAGTAACATCATACAGACCAATTTCACTGCTTCCAACCTTATCAAAGCTGTTTGAAAAACTACTACTAAAACGTCTAAGGCCAATGGTAAACGTTCCTGATTTCCATTTGGATTCAGGAATAACCACTCCACAATGGATCAAGTCCATAAAATAATCACGGTGATTGAGCAAGCGTTAGAAGAAAAGAAATATTGCTCTGCCGTATTTCTGGATATATCCCAGGCCTTTGATAGGGTTTGGTACAATTATTGATTGTCATTTAAGATGAACAAAATGCTACCACAAAACTATTACTAGCTGCTTGAATCATACTTTTCTGATCGCCAGTTCAGAGTCATCCATGAAGAAACATGTTCTGACTTTTATCCAACGCTAGCGGAAGTTTCGCAGTGAAGCGTATTAGGACCCATCCTTTACCTTCTCTATACTGCGGAAATACCTAGAACGAATAAAACTTTCATCGTCATGTTCGCTGACGCCACTGTAATTATGTCAGTAGACGAATCACAACTAATTGCAGTGGAAAATCTTCGACGAGCAATGAACAATGTTACTAAATGGACAATTGACTAGAAAATCATGCTTAATGAGCTCAAATCAACCCTTGTGAGCTTTGTGCCGCAGGCTGAATCGGCAAAATACATTGATTTGCATTTAGATTCAAGGCTCAACTGGAAACATCACGTGAGGTCAAAATCTGAACAGATACGATTAACACGTCAAATGTACTGGTTAATTTGGCATCATTCCAAAATGAACCTGTATTGCAAAAGACTAGTCTACCAGACTATTTTCAAAACAATATGGATGTATGGTACTCAGCAATGGGGTTGTACTTATAAATCAAATTCAGAGACATTATACAACGTAGTCCAAACAAATTTCTGCGAATGATAATCAACGCCTACCAATTTGTGGCTAACAGGGAAATACACAATGATCTAGAAATGCAATGGATAGACGACGTTATCCAGGAATGTGCTAAAAAACATAAAATGAGGCTTCTTACCCACACCAAAATTGAGGCCGTACAACTACTGGACAATACAAATGAAGTAAAAGAGCTTTTAAAAGCAGAATGTGAAGAATTTAACTTCTAAGCTATTTCCACTAGATGGACAGAAAAAATATTACGTTTCGTTAAACTTGACTTAACGGAAATCTGTTAAAAAATCAAATTAGAATTTCCAAAATTCCTATAATTTTTGAATGAAGTTTTCAATCGACATTGATAATTTTCGTTGATTTAGTTTCGTTAAGTTTGATTTTAGATCGTTATTGTCTGAATAACACAAATACAAAACATATTACAATCTAAACTTAAACTGTTAAAACTTAAGCTTGCTGTGCAAGACTTTTAAACCAAATTGCTAGCAATCTATTGATATTTCCACGAGCTCCAAATAATTCAGCAAAGTATATACGCCCTTGCTAAAAATGTATTATCTACTACAGTTAGCTTTTATGATTTTATAATTATTAATTAATCTTGAAATATGCCTGGAGCATTCGAAGTTTAAAAGGATAACCTGTCAATTAAATAAATTATTTGTTTCGTTAAGTTTTTCAATGTTTAATTAAAGTGTTAAGTAACAATGATATTTCCAATTGCCGTTAAAAAACCTCACTAGCTTCATAAACTATTTAAATTAGTTATTCAAACTTAATCTTAACGCTTTTTAAAGCTTATCAGCTTTAGTTTGTATTTTGTATTTTTTATGCCAACTGCTATATTATATAGTAGGAGAAAATTTACCAGCTCCAATATTATTTTACTTGCAAACGGTGATTTTCCACACCTTTAACTAAATATAAATGAAATATAAAAAGTGATTTGGACCCATAATTAATTAATTTAGTTTCCAAAACTTGTAATATGCATTTTTAACAGGCTTCATTAAATATTCGTTAAGTCGTTTGAGTACAATTTAATTAAATTTTATTGGTTCGTTTTTAAATAATGTTATAGTTAAAATAAAAAAATTATTTGTTTGGTTCGCTAAACTAGAAAAGTTTCGTCAAGTTAACTTAACGAAAAAATGTTTTTTGGGAGTAAACCAATTGAATCGTTCAAATAAATTACAAAAGATATAAATAACCTTTGATTTAAATATTGTTTAAATTGCTTTTTGGTCCAAACAGAAAAAACTTCTTAAAATCTATCAAATAAATTTCTTTAAATACTCGTAAATTTATTTGAACACAGTTAAAAAAAAGTATTTGTTACTTTTTGAAAAACGTTAGTCAAAATAAACAAAACATTTCGTTGGGTCGTAACATTTTACATTTTCGTTAAGTTATTGATGCATTGTATAGATGCGTTGCAAGCTTCAGTGGAAACGACAAGGAAACATGTTATCACCAACGTGTTATCTACGGTTTTCGATTAAATAAACCCAAATATCGTATTGACTGCGTATTCCGTGTAGTAAAAAACATTTCTTCTTGATACAAGTTCCAGCATGTCATCATATTCGTTCATTGTCGTTTTAAATAGCAAACTAAATTTCAAATTCAATAGGAATATTATAATTTACTATAAGTACTATTTTCCACTTTTTTGCTTCCTACTTTACACCCAGAATTTTAATCCTTCAAACGTATATAAGAATAATAAGATCTGCCTGGTGTTATAAGAAATTAGGTTATACATGATATTGAAAAGTAAATTGAAAATACGATAGTTTAATTGTGAAAAATAGAAATTACCATTATTGTCGTCTTCAACAATAGAAGTCATGGTACGTGCATAGCAAATTGCTCTTTATCAACTACAGTATGTGTTTTCTTCGAGAAAATATTAGTTGCAACAAAGTTCATTTCGAAAAATTATTTGGATAATTTAATTTCTGCAAAGTACACAAAAATGTAAGTGTTAAAAGTTTCGTTTCGCATTTTAAGTTTTGTGCTGTTTTGCCTATGTAATTTGTATACGAGTCGTATGATTAGTTGGCAGTGAAGTACTATACTATTTCGCAAAAGTGGGAAGCTCATCCGCTTAATTATGCAACAACTCTTTTATATGTGTGCTCGGCTTTACCAGTGATCTATCATCTTTTTACGGTGCACGTATCTGCTGCAATTTTTCTGATGTTTTCTTACAATACTCTACCTTTCTTATTGTTTATTGTACTTCTGGTTTCTTACAAATCGAAAATATCGATTTTTGCAATGTCTTTTCAGATTTCTCAATTTCATAAAATCTAGATGCATCGGCCCCAATTTCACAGCTACCTTAGTTAAGACTTGGTTTATAATTTTATCTTTGGTTTTCAGATGCTTTTCCGCCATTTGCTACGAAAGACACATATAGTGAACTTCAAAAACGTTTTGCAAATCTCACACAACAGGTTTATTTTGTATTATCTGTGAAACATAATGTCGTCACAAATTATTACAGAAGGTCCTTCCCAAAATGTACCTTTCAAAAACATAAAGTAGTTCAAATATGTCATTGTCACTGTTATTATGTTATCATTTAATGTTTTCATTTCGTGAGAATCTCTTCCAGGCTAAGCCTATAAACATTCTCGGGCCGTCGTGTTTGGTCTTCTCTACTATTTTCTGTGTGCTTAGCCAGGTTAATTAACCTGTTTTTGTCCCTGCTAGAGAGGTGAATATTTTTCTTCTATCTAGCTCCTTTGTTTGTTAACGTGTATAGACATTTGTATACTAAATACATAGTCAGGGTCTGGTCTCAGAATTTTGTAGGAACTTGTACTATTTATTGATTAGAAAAGTGTAATAGAACTTCTTAAGATCCATGATATTTCCTTGAGTCATTAAAACAAGGTATTACATTTGGCTTAGTTACCATTTGAGTAAACGGTGAACTAAGCGTATGTATTTTCCCCATCCTTTCTTCGATGTTTGAAACTTTAAGTTGTCCTTTGATCCATCGAATGTATGCTCACACTTCGCCTTTTTCTTAGTTGATACCTAGCAACTCTTTCTTGCAAATATTTATCAATTTGTATTATGCCAATGTTAGCCGGAACTACATATGTTGATGTACAGTTCTGTATTCTTTTGTAATACCAAAAACGATTCCTTTTGTCAATAAAGTCGAGTCTGTCAATAAAATTAACCCCAAGCCATTTTACAGTGTTGACTATCTTAGTCGTTCAGGAAGCTCGTGACACCAGGCGTAATATTAACCATATCCTTTTGTATCACTTTGACCTCAATTAAGTAATTACCATGCTTTGTAACATACTACTCTGCAGGATGCTTTTCTTTTTGATTTTTTTTGCAAATTCTTGTAATTGTTGTTCATTTTGAGGACATTTTTGTGGCACATTTTTGTCACAGGTTCAGTGAGCAGGGTCAGTGAGCTTATTATTGGGGCTCGATTATACGTCGCATCCTTTGCACGTTTTATTGGATATAGAAAAACCTTATCTGAAGATTCATTACTATTTTGAGCGCTTTTAAATTTTAAAGCTAGAATTATCAGGTGATTGCTTGAAAATTACCTTTTTAGAGCTGGACAAGGCTAATGCATTAAACGGGCTAGTGCCGTTCAAGAAACCATAGGGATACGTAGCAAGATGGATTGAACGATTGCTAGCTTACTACACCTTTAAGGCGGAGCATAGACGTGGCAATGCAATGCGAAACTTCGAGTCATTCGTATTTCAAGTGCTGTGTCAAATCTGTGTAAAAGCTTTATGAGATATGTCATTATCTACTATCACAATGATACTAAATGATTCAAATCACAGCACAGTCATAAATTCAGATTTACCATTCACGATTATCATTCGAGGAAAGGGGAATGGTCAACAACAATGATGGATGATGGTTCGCTCGATTGTAGAAGGTCATGATTGTAGCACCATTTTCGTAAAGTTATTCCCACAGAAAACAAATTGTTTGACAGAGATACCTTTAATGCTTCGTCAGCATAATTTGAGCCGGGCGACAGATCATCAAATAGATGTTATGTTGGAAGACTGCACTTGCTAATGTATCGTTAGCTGGATTCTCGAGTGCCCGTTGTAGCAAACAGCGAGTAGCCAAACACGGTGCTGTTTTAGTTCCATAAGTGATGCTCTTTTGTTCATAAATGTAACCTAAATCGAATGAACACTGCAAACATATTGTGTTGTATCAATGAACCCGTCATTAAAATGATGTGTAAAAAGTCCCCAGTTGACGTCTTTGCTATCAAAGACTACTTTTAATTTTATAGAAGAGGATTAAGGCTTCAAAACGCTGTGATGCGGTAAAAAATAATGTGGACTTTAGACTTGTTTTACTAAATCTAAATGGCCTAACTGTCCTTAATTGCGCATAAATTGGTTATAAGCTGCAGGCAGTTCAGGGTCTCGATCTAGCTAACTTTGCAGGCTAAGAATCAATTTTTTGCTCGTAGAACTGAATCACCGAATAGTAACCTAACAACAAACCTTCCCAAATCATGAGAATGTTGACGCTCACACTCATTTTCGTGCAGCAATTTTTTCACCGTGGTTATGTTCCCACAGCCTCTACATCAGTTCATCTTATCGTTGTATTTTGGAACAAGGGTCTACTTCACTATAACACCCATGAGCGGTTACTGTCAAAGCACCCATTACTCCCAACCTAAGATGGTATTTTATAAGTTGGGTAGATTTTGGCCTAACTCAATTTGCCCAACTGATTATAATTCACCATAGAGTTCCATAGAGTTTGCCGCGATACGAAAAACAGAGAATGTATCAACTTGATATTGGCTGGGAATGACCAGCAGGAGTTTTTCAAGCATAATGACGGTTGGTATGTCGAAATATTTTTAAGATATGAGCTTCGATCACTGTAGAAAACTTGTATATGCGTGACTGAATATTTACCATGGCGCAGCGTGAAGATGTTACTGGATTGCCGCCGATACCATTTCATATGATTTTTCATATTGAAAAATATACAAATTTCCCCTCCTGAGTTGAAATAATTTGAACTTTTGTTGGATGCTTGTGGTCAAAAAAGTGCCTAAAGTTAAAATTATTTCAACACAGGAAGAGAAATATGTATATTTTTTAAAAAAATATACAAATTTCCCCTTGTAAAAATATACAAGATTCAAACTTTGAAACAGCCGGTAAGTGGGCTGTTTCAAAGATTTTCCTAAGTTTGGTGGATTTTGCTTGAAGATGTACTATTAATTTCCCGTTAGGTTCCCGCTTTACATTTTTTTTTGAAGTTTTCAATACAATATAGTTCCTCCTTAGTATAGTTTGGATTAGATGGAATTTTTTCTAACTGCCAAAATTGTTTCAACAATTCGTCAATATTGATTACATTACCAATACTAAGGAAAGTTTTATTGGTGGAACTACTTCTTTCGCTTCGCTCGTTCCGACGACTATCCAGACAAACTAAGTATTTTGTGCCACAACATTATCCGCTTGATTGGTAATTTTTTTAGGTTCGAGAATATTAAAGAAATGATGGCAACCCAAGAGAATGTCGTTAGAACCTCTTTTATTGAAAGTTGGATCAGCCAATGGTAATGATTCAACAAATTCGAGTGGTAAATTAAATTTCTTAGATGATAGATTTGAGGTAATAGCCGGTACGATCAAAACTGCTACTTCTATGACAAATGAATGATTTATTCTGGAACTTAGTTCTACCTTTGTACGCCTCTAGAACGACCGGCCCTTGCTCCGTTAATTGTTTCAATTCTTAAATTTGATCTAGAAAGTCCTAATGATGTAGCACATGACTTTGTTATAAAAGACCTTGTTGACCCAGAATCAAGTAGCCCTCTAATTTCTTGCCAGTTGTTGCTATTATCCTTTATTTGGATCACTACTGTTGGTAATGTTGCATTTGCAGCTTTAGCAATAGAAGGTAATACCAATTCGTTTAGGTTGGCGGTGTACACGAAATATTAGCACTTGTACTTGCTTTTGAGTTGGAATTATTGGTAGAACTAAAGGTTTCACTAGTATTTAAATGAACTAATGTGTTGTGCTTACGCTGACATATTTTACACCTCCGGTTGCTCCTACATTGTTAAACTGTGTGACCCTTCCTTATTTTTCAAAAAATCTCTGCGTTGATCGATGCTCATCCCGGGAAATTTTTTACATTCATATAACTTATGACTTTTACCATTGCAAAGTAGACATGGATACTCTGAGGAAACATGAAGAGTCCTTACAAATTTTTGCTGCTTAAAGACAGTCTTATTTTCTACCGGTGCTTCAACTAACGAATCCATTCTTCGAATAAGGAAATCTAAAAATGTTTGGAGTGGTGGATAATCTTTGTCCGTTGTCTCATATTTCCAAAGACGCCTTGATTCATCATTCAACTTTTGTAGCACTATGTGGATGAACCAAAGATCACGTGTTTCTGCTTCATTTCCCAAGGCCTTCAATCCCCGAACTACTTCGTCTAGGTTATCAAGAACTGAAGCGATCGTCGCAGAATTGACCTTGCTAATTTTTGGATGATCGCTTCGGTTCTTGATAACCTTCATCAAAAATCAATTATTATAAGTTTATTTCAATTTATGTATAATCTTTCTTAATTACTAACAAATAGTACACTTAATATATTTTAGCAACATGAAGATGAAATAATAAATTTGTAATTTACAGGTAAAAACTAATGCCATCTGTAACAGCCTACTGCTTGGAGAAATTAGTTCAATAATAGATTTTGTTCTTAGGGAACCTTTATAAATTACCGTTGAATGGTGACACTCTGGAGTTGCTAATAAGAGACGTCAGACTACAGAGCAGTTCAGTAAAATTGTTATTTTTGTTTCCTTTATCTCCAATTTAGGAGCATTAGTGGGCATCCACTATTCTGAACCAGCTTACTCTATTTGGGGCTATTGCTTTTATTTCCGCCCATGATTTTCCTAGGTTTTTTACCTCTGCTAGCATCGTTCTCTTCCATGTCATTGCTGGCCTTCCAACCTTTATTTTTCCTTATTGATTCCAGTCTAATGACATCCTCGTTATATCACTTGATGCCTTCCTCAGTGTGTGGCCAATCCATCTCCATTTTCATCGCTTTATTTCGGTCTCAATGTCTGACTGACATGTTGTAATGTGCAGATTGATGTTACTAATCGTGTTAGGCCAGAAGCACTTAAGTATTCGTCGAAGGCATTTGTTTGCGAATACCTGTAGCTTCTGTATGATTTTTCCTGTATGCTTCCATGTCTCACACCCATACAGTAGTATCAATTTCACACATGAGTTGAACATTCGTATCTTGGTCTTGCGCGACAGGACAGAAGTATTCCAGACTTTGTGTAACATGTTGAATGTATATCTGGCTTTATTTATACGTTTGTGTATGTCTTCTTCTGTTCCACCTGTTTTCGTTACTGTGCAACCAAGGTATACGAATTCATTTAAATCTTCAATTTGTATATTGTTGATGTGTATTGGTGTGGTTATACTTGTGTTGAGTCTCATCGCCTTGTTTTTCTTGATATTAATTTTGAGACCAACTTCATTAGCTAGATCTATGATAGCTGTTGCACTTTCTGCTGCATGTCGGAGTGTTTGTGTGTGCATAGTCCAAATCATTGAGTTTACCAGTTAACCCCCATTGAATGTCATTAGGGAACTAGTTATCTAGTTTCCGCATTACACTGTCTAATACGATTAGGAACAGCATTTGTGAGAGTTCGCAACCTTGCCTTACTCCTCGAGTGTTGAAGTATGTTTCACTTTGTTTGCCTTTGTATTGAATTCGATTCCCAGCATCCCGATACATTTCTTGTATGAGTTCAATTAATTTCTTTGGGATGCCCATTTCACAAAGTGTCTGCCATATTGCGTTCCTGTTTATCGTGTCGAATGCGAGTTCGAAATCGACGAAGAGCATATACAATGGTGAATTCCATTCATTGGATTGCTCAGTGACGATACGGATTGTGTTGATGTGATCAGTGCAACTTCTTCCTGGTCTAAATCCAGCTTGTTCGTTTCTTAATTTTGCATTGATCGTAGGTGAGATTCTGTCAAGGATGATCATTGCGAGTACCTTTATTGTTGTGTTAAGGAGGAAGATACCTCGCCAGTTCCTACATTCGCTTAGGTCACCTTTCTTGGGTATCGTGATTATCAAGCCTTCTTTCCATTTCAGTGGAATTCTCCCAGAACTCCAGATTTCTTGGATTATTAGTGTTAGTATGCTTGCAGTTGGAGTTGATATCAATTGATATACAGTCATCAATTGATATCGTTATTGATATCAATTGATGACTGGAGATTTTCGGGGTCGGCGACAACGTCTTCTTCGAATTATTCCTTCCATCTATTTAACTGCGCTTCATCTGTTGTTAGTACTTGACCATTAGCGTCCCTTATAGGTGATATATTTGTAATTTTACCAGTGACCTTTCTTACACACTGGTGTAGTGCTCGCATACTTTGGATTGCTGCTGCCTCTTCAGCGGCTTTGAGAATGCTTTCTGTATATTTTCTTTGATCATTCCTTGCCATCTTCTTTACTTGACACGCTGTTTTCTCGTATTTACATTTCACTTCTTCCGTGTTATGTTGGCACATTTGCAACTTAAATTGACGGCGTTCCTCAACTTTTTGTCATGTATCATCACTGATCCAAGGTTTCCGATTGTATTCTCTGTAGCCGAGTACGTCCGTGGCAGTCTTGATGTAGGCTTCTTTTGCTTGGTTCCATCTTTCTTCTATACGGGTGGCTTCAGACTGGAGATTGAGTTGGAGCGTTTCATTGAAAGTGTTTCTTGTTTCAGTGTCTCTCAATGTATTTGTGTTAAATTTCCTCCTTTTTCCTTCGAATGTTTCACAGCTACTGGCTTGTTCTTGAATTGTGCTATTTCCAGTTGATGATCGCTGTGTACATCTGCGCCCCTCATTGTTCTTACATCTTGTAGTGATGTGAGGAATTTCTTATTGATCATTACGTGATCTATCTGGTTTTTAGATCGGCCATCTGGTGATGTCCATGTGTATTTATGTATATTTTTGTGTGGAAACCTACTGCCGCTTATGAACAGTTGATTTTTGCTACAGAAGTCGACAAATCTTTCTCCATTGTTATTTCGCACAGAGTCCAATGCATTTCTTCCCATGATAGTGGTTAGGTTGATGTTGTCTGTACCAATTTTTGCATTGAAATCTCTTGTATGATTTTGACGTCATTCCTGTGGGTTCTTGCTATTTTGGCTTGTAACTGCTCGTAGAACTCATTTATTGTTATTGTCTTGTGCTAATAATAGTTAAACATTGGCCACCAGGAAACCGAACCAATTTTGACATTACTAAGCAACCTCTCCTTTTCCTGCTTCACAAACAATAAATACTAATTATCGATCGCTTAGGTGTCAGCAACCCGGTTGAGTCTGTCACAACTAACTTTCCTTCCACTCCTTTGATTTTGTTATATGTAACACGGGTGTACGGTGGTACCTGGCATTCCAGAGGTTCCAGGTTCGTCCTTGGCCGTACATTCTAATCAATCAAATCAAACAATATTGTCAAATCAACGCTCAAAAATTGCGAGTTTATATACATAGTGACAATAAAATGGGTTATGGATATTTAAAGCTTTTGTAACTAAAATAATTAAACTCATCAGAATTGTTGTTCTTGCGTCTGAATAAAATAATCAATTAAAATGTATTAGTTTTATGCAATTTATAATAATATATATTATTGATTTAAATAGTTTATTAGATATTTTGTTATTTTGACTTTTTCCAATTATTTTCAAAATATTTTTGAATTTTTAAATTCGAACCAGATGTGTTCAATAAATCAATCGACAACATTTACTGAGGTCAGCGTAACATATTCGGACATGATGTTTAAATTAATAATTAGTCAATCACTATAAAATAATTAATTCAAAATTCATCTCGATAATACCGTATTTCGATGTGAAATGAATTATGTTGCATTTCTTTGTTTTGGATAATTGGCACATCTTGAACATATCTTACTTATGGTCGTATATTATTATGATGAATAGAATAATACATAATTTATTATTTGGGCATATATAGAAAAAAAAATTAAATTTATTTTAAATAATTTATAGCAATGTACATATTAGACATTTTTGTGTATTATCACTTGTGTGTACACTTGTGGATATGTGTAAAATGTACATACATCACAACATACATCTATTATATGTACAGATATATGATATAAATTATACAGGAACGACACAAAAATTTTAACAATTTTATTGCAATTTTAATATATAATTTATGTAAATGGCTACGCGAATTACATCTATATTTATGGACCATTATGTAGGTGCTAGTTTTACAATTTTATTCTACATAGTTAGAATAATATTAGTCTTTCGGTTATTTATCCTAAATAAATATTGCTAATAAAATTATCATTTATAGTGAAGATACGACCATGAATGATTTGATATTATGCTATGTGACATGTTTGTCAAACATTATTTGAATGACAAATTTGTTATGGATTGATTCCATTATGATAAGGTTACACGTGCGTGATTGTCGATATATTATGTCTAATAAAGTTACCTAAATTTGATATATGAGTTAAAGCAATATTTGAAAGAGTGAGATATGCAGAAACATTTTATTTATAATTGAAAATTAATGTAGACATTACAAAAAAATACTCAGTTACTAAACAATAAATCTGGAATCGAGAAATTTCCAATAATTTTATTTTATTACAATATAAACAGACTAAAGACGACTAAGAAGGTTTAATTCTAATAGCCAATTTACATGAATTAGTTATAGAAATGCGTTAATTTATTTATCTAAATGAACTGATTGAGGTGTTAATGTTGAACATTAATTTATAGCGCTTTTTGTTTAATAAAGAACGATTTGCAGTCAAATAATGAAAAGCTAGTCGATAAAAGATGTGAAGACGCCATTGACAGATTCTGGAAGCTAAAGAATTCAGAATGAAAAGTTTACACTAACCGAAAAATAATGTGAAAAATATAAAACGAGATATTCAAAAAATATGTATTGTTGATGTGGATATCGAGCAAAGCACCTGCATGGAAAAAACACTCAATTAGAATTAAGAACATATTATGTATTACATAAAATCATGAACTTCTCTTTTAATTTGTATAATTTTTATCACATAACTGTCAAATTTGACATTATTGTAAATAATCAGTGTTGACTGATCATTGTTTATTTAGGTCAATGTAGCCCAATTCTGCTACCATATTGATTTGTCTACTAATTCAGAGATGTCAGCACTGATAAAAATCATATAGTTGTAAAAATGTTGTACTGCAGATGGCCATAGCGGCTAGAATTAAATTTTAGCGGCTTAAACCTTTTTTCTGTCACTTATGATCAACCTATCAGATAACCATCAAGAATAAAAATAAAATAAAATATAAAATTACCAGAAACGAATTTTTGGATATTTGGCACGCAAAAAAATTAGCAAAGGGGTAAGCCTTTGCAAATTTGCGAATTTGATTCTTTATTCAATAGAACACGTAATAGTGGCTCGATTGTGATGAATGATACCTTAATCAAAAGCTCTGGTCATCAGTATGAATACTGCATTAAAATAAATATACATTTTTACAAATTTTTTGCAAGGAAAAAATTAGCAATTTAGCAAAGGGATTTGCCTTTGCAAATTTGCGAATTTGATTGTTTATCCAATAGAACACGTAATAGTGGCCCGATTGGGATGAATGATACCTTAATCAAAAGCTCTGATACCTTTATCAAAATTTTGACAAATTTTTTGCATGCAAATAACTACCAAATTAGCAAAGGGGTTAGCCTTTGCAAATTTACGAATTTGATTATTTATCCAATAGAACACGTAATAGTGGCCCGATTGTGATGAATGATACCTTTATCAAAAGCTCTGGTCATCAGTATAAATACTGCAATAAAATAAATATACATTTTGACAAATTTTTTGCATGCTAAAAATTTGCGCATTAGCAAAGGGGTTAGCCTTTGCAAATTTGCGAATTTGATTGTTTATCCAATAGAACACGTAATATATATTTTAATGCAGTATTTATGCTGATGACCAGAGCTTTTGATTAAGGTATCATTCATCATAATCGGGCCACTATTACGTGTTCTATTGGATAAACAATCAAATTCGTAAATTTGCAAAGGCTAACCCCTTTGCTAATTTGCTAATTTTATGCTTGCAAAAAATTTGTCGAAATGTATATTTATTTTAATGCAGTATTTATACTGATGACCAGAGCTTTTGATTAAGGTATCATTCATCACAATCGGGCCACTATTACGTGTTCTATTGGATATACAATCAAATTCGCAAATTTGCAAAGGCTAACCCCTTTGCAAATTTGCTATTTTTTTTGTATGCAAAAAATTTGTCGAAATGTAGCAAGATGCTTGGTTAATAATTTTATTACGAAAATTAGACACAAAATAGATCTGCCAAGTCAAAGCATATTAATAAAATTGATATTTGGCAATTATCAAACTCTACCGTTAATAAGAATCAACCCTTCCCACAACTCGCGTTATAACCAACCGCACTGGTAGACATTCGTGACATCAAAGAAAGGAAACATTTCGAAAATGCATTACTTGACTCTGGATCGCAGTGCAACTTTGTAACCGAACAGTTAGTTCAGCGTTTTCAACTCGTTCGCACTTACTCATCGTTCGCTGTAACTAGATTGGACTCTCACTAGGACCAAGGGTCAAGTGTGCATCAACGTTTCATCAAGATGCTCAACATCCGACAATATGACAATTAACGCATGTATCCTGCCACGATTGCTGACTCTCCACCCAGTCAACCTCCATCACCATTCATCACACCACATGCTAAATTGGGACATTTAAGTTCTGCTGCTATACGCCGACTTGTGAACATAGAACGTCGTTTCGAAAAGAACCATGAACTGGCCATCGAGTATAAAAAGTTCATGAACGAGTACTTATCATTAGGTTATATGGAAGAGGTACCAACCAAAGAAATTGCAAGCAGAGATGAAGAGGTATTTTATCTTCACCACACCATTTTGAACGGAGATAAGCACTACTACCAAGCTGCGAGTTGTGTTCGATGGATCCTGCAAATCTTCCTTAGGTCAGTCACTTAATGATATTCTCCTAGCAGGACCTACATTGCAAGACAATTCAGTGAGCATCATAACACGTTTCCGCCACCACCCTATTGTTTTTTCGGCAGACGTTGAAAAAATGTACAGACAGGTGCTAGTGGCGTCACCTGATATAGATTTTCAATGGATAGTCTGGAGAAATAACAAAAGAAATCAAGACGTATCGGCTCAAAACCGAGACATACGGAACATCATGCGCTCCTTTTTCGGCAGTTCGAACCCTTCAAAAAATTGTCGAAGCTAATGAAAAATTCCATCCAACCATCGCAAAAATCATTAAAAGAGATTTTTATGTTGATGACTTGCTGTCTGGGTATAAAGATTTAAGCACCGCAATCGCACACTATGAAGATCTTTGTCGAGTTCTGCAGGGAGCAGGGTTTCGTTTGAGAAAAAGGAAATCCAAACATGGATTCTTCCATGTTTACGTTTGAGGATGATATCACAATAATCAAAACTCTCGGGATACTATGGAATCCAGTTCGAGACGTGTTTTCATTTGTAATCAACATACCTGCAAGTACCTTACATTCTAAACGAAATTTGCTGTCAGAAATTTCTAGAATTTTTTATCCTTTAGGGTGGGTCTCTCTATCAACAACTTACATGAAAATTCTATTCCAAAAATTGTGTATACGAAAGGTTTATAGTTGGGATGACAAAATGCCAATTGATATCAATCAAACCTGGGATGCCATTAAACTAAATTTGCGAATACTTGAAGGTATTCAAATTTCCCAGCATATGTCTATGTTATCTACAGCAAGAAATGGCGTATGCTGCCACGTATGCTGCTACAGTCGGTCTGAAAATGCAGTAGCAAATTTAAAAACGGTTCTAATAATCGCAAAAATACGAGTCGAACCCATCGAATAGGTTTTAATTCAACGATTTGTGGGCAATCGCACGTCGCAAATATTAAAAATAGAACCTCGGAGACAATGGCATCATGTCCCATCGTCAGAAAATTCTGCAGACATCGCATCGTGGGGTATTAGCCCACAAGTTTTTCCTAATTTGAAGTTGTGGTGGGAGGGACGAAAATGGTTAATGGGCCCAGCAAACACTTGGCCTTCATGCAATGATCTAGATTTTGAAACCATGATGAATAAACACCAAACCACTACGGTAACACACATTCAGGACCAATCCAAAGAACTCGTGTTCTATTACTTAAACCGATATTCGTCATTTGAAAAGGTGAAACGTATGATCGCCAGATGTTACCGACTACGATATTCCACGATTCATTACATCGGAATGCTTCGCAAGGCCGAATCATACTTCATCAAGGAATTACAGAGAGAGATATTCAATACGGAAGTACGTGCACTCGAGAAGGGCGAAGTGATCGATCGCAAAAGCAAAATTTTACCACTAGCTCCGTTTCTCGACAATCATGGTGTTCTGAGGATCAGAGGACGACTTGAGAATCTTGATTGCCAATTTGACATAAAGCATCCCATTATCCTACCCTCCACCCTGGTCCATCCTTACTTTCTAGCTTGCTGAGGCAAAAATATTGGATTGGGAAATTTCGTTCGCTACTTCGCTCAGAGATGTATCAAATGCTCTCGTCACAAGCAACAAATCACCTCACAACTCATGGAAGATTTGCCGATGCAACGTGTAGCTACTGCAGGTCCATTCCCCATTACTGAAGTAGACTACGTTGGACCAATCTATTTGAAATCAAGGCTTGGAAGAGGGCGAATTCCTATCACCGAGGGATACATTGTGCTATTCATTTTCTTTGCCACTACAGCAAATCATATCAGATATGATAACCGTTGCCTTTATTGCAGCACTGAGATGTTTTGTGAGTTGAAGAAGAATACCAGCAGAAACTGTTAGCGACAATAGCACTTATTTCATAGGCGCGAAACGATAACTACAAGATCTATTCAACGCTGTACAAAATTGCAAAAATAATAAATTAATTTTGACCGATCAATTGGCGCAGTGGTTAAAGCTGTAGTGTTTGGAATGGGAGGTACCGGGTTGAAATTCCAACGAGGGAGGGTTCCAAAAGGGAGTTTTCATCACCTGATTACGATCGGTAATTACGATAAACCCAACTATGACGCCCTAGATTCATGCGTCCTCGATTTGGCTTTCATTGGCGTAAAGTAGGACGTTAAAATAACCGTGAAAGATTTGAGTGAGCTTCGGCCCCAGAAAAGATTGTAGAGATTAAAAATAAAATAAAAAAAAAATAATAATTTTGGATTTCTTTTTTCAGAATATGATTAAATTTTCATTTAATCCTGCCAGTGCACCCCACTTTGGTGGGCTGTGGAATTCTAACATCAAGTTAATCAAACATCATTTGAAGAGGGTTACAACTGATGCAACACTTACGTTTGAGGAATGCGCCACACTACTCTGTCAAATCCAAGCGCTCTGATCCAGATGACGTGATGGTACTGACGCCAGGACACTTTCATCGGTGAGCCACAAACGTGACTTTGGAATTTCATCTAGATTAGGCTCTGGAATGCTCCAGAGCCTAATCTAGATGAAATTCCAAAGTCACGTTTGTGCAGATGGCAGAATATTCAACAACGGTTTCAAGGTTTTTGGCAACGTTGGTTGCTAGAAAATTTCCAAACCTTGCGACAACCACCTAAATGGCAACACAAATCAAGAAATCTAGAAATCGTAGATACTACACCGTTGATCAAGGATGACAATTTGCCACCTAAACCGGTGAGGTTTAGAACGTATAACGCAGATTCATCCTGGAGCAGAATGACTCTAGTTCACGTCACAATAGTTAAAACAAGACATGGATTACTGAAGCGGCGGCTAGTTAAGTTATTCCGCCTTCCACTCGTTAGTGAAGGTTAAATAGGAATTTAACACTGGAAGAATGGTTGCGCCGCAACAAAATCAACAATCATTATAAAGTACCACCTGTTGGAATTATAATTAGTACTAGTAGTTAATTGTTAACTGTTAAATTTGGGCATGTCAAATTATTTTTAGTTTTACTGTACAAAATCAGTACATAGAAATATTACGAAAGCCTTTGGTTGGTTTCTTTCAGCATATTTAGAAAAGAGCTGCATTAAATTCACAAACTATGAAGCCATTTTTTGTTGAATTCGGGCTTCTACGTGACGGCAGAATACTGCTGAACATTTCAGCTCCATATACGCTTGAATTTTGGCAAATCAAAACTTACAATAATAATTCTTCGCGGGAACCTACTCTTCTTTCGGCCATCACTCGTCAAGAAAACTTGATTACAAATGGAAAAATAAAAGCGTTAGTTAGAAAAGCATCAAATATAATTCAGGGCTCAGTGTCAGCAGCAGGTCTCATAATTGTCTAACATTGTTGCAATACATGATCATAAAGCTACATTTACTTCATGTTTATCCTCATCTTCGCATTCTTATAATGCAAGGAGAAAAGCATGGAGCCCTAAAAAAGCTAGAAGCTATTCCGTCTGCTAGTAGAACTGGCAAAGACATTGCCACACTTAAATAGGCTAAAAGAGCTACGGATTCTATGCAGCTTACGCCGGGAGGTTCTCCTGTGGGCTCCATGACTAAACGACAGAAATCTCAGAAAGAATCTCCTAGGGACGTTAATAGGTCTAAATTGCAGGCAAATACAAGTAGATCTTTTAGCGAGGTTTTAAAGGACCCTCTTGTCGTAGCTGTTATTGATGCGGCAAAGGAGGATGGCAGTATCGCTCCTGCTAATTTGAGAAAGGTGGAAAGAGCTTTATCCGCTTGCCAGCTTGGTATGTTCTTCACAGCAATAACTTCAAGTCTGGCCTTTTGCCAGACTTGAAGTTACTGCTGTGGAGAACATACCAAGGGCTATGCCTTGAGATTCCACAGAGGTTCTAGAGCAGATTAGGATTGGCAACCCAGAGCTACCTTCTGACAATTGGAAGATTGCCAAGCTGGAGAAGGTTAAGAACGACTTTAGATCTGTTGTGATCATTGTCAATAAAGAATTGCTGGTGGAGCTGGCCAAGACAGGTGGCATTATAAGCTATGGTTTTGGCTCTGTAACATTCAAGATTTATAAGAAGGATTAGGCTGTAATGTCAGGGACACCAGAATCAGTCGAGGGTACACCCGCTATGCCCGAATCCTCGGTTGAGGCTGAGTGTCCCGACGACAATAACACTATTCCTACTAATTTCGGCTGCTTTAATGCTCAATGTGAAGGAAGATGACATAAATGTCCTCTTGATTCAAGAACCATGGGTCAAACAAGATTGGATTCTTAGTCTTAGAGCTACTAATTATAAGCTGTGGTTTGTGCAAGATAAAGGTAGGATTCTTTCGTGCATTCTTGCACAGAACAAGCTTATAATTTTTGTGCTTTCCAATTACAGCAATGCAGATGTGCTAGCAGTTAGCATTGAGGTCAACAGCAAATACCTCTGGCTTGGATCAGTATATTTACCGCATGGTGGAGAAATTGTTCGTCAGGCCAACATGCATGACTTAATAGTAGTTGGTCAGGTACGTAGAGTTGGAATCATCCTTGGATGTGATGCAAACTTACACCATACGATCTGCGGGAAAACGCTCTCACTGCGATACGAAAGACCTTAGCCCAATTAACTTATCTTCTTTTTTATTAAAAATTCTGAAGAGACTAATTGAAGCTTATGTTAGAGGCTCGATTAAGCCGGTTAAGTTGTCTGCATCTCAACATGCATAATGTAAAGATAAATCGGTGGAATCTGCACTACACTCCCTTATATGCCCTATCGAGAAATCGCTCCACCGTAAGGAATTCTCTCTGGTGACTTTTTGTGATATAGAAGATGCCTTTAAAAATGTCAAACCTGGAGTGATCACGCAGGCACTCTCACATTTGGGGATGGATGTATCATTAGGTTTCTGGATTGACCAGATTATCCTCCTTCTTTGAAACATGGTCATAAACTTGAAGGGGGGCTTTAAAGTGGTTGCTAATGTGGACGACGTTGCAATTGGTATTTTTGGTAAATATCCAAGTATCCTAAGAGATCTCATGCAGAATGACCTTGGTATTCTTACAAAATGGACCAATAGGTGCGGTTTAAATGTTAATCCACTTAAAAATGAAGCGGTTATTTTTTCAGGAAGTATAAAGTTCCCTTTTTTGACCCACCCACTCTTAACGGAGTTGGTATGAAAATAACCGATAGAGTAAAATTCTTGGGTAAAATTTTTGTCCTTATTCTGGACAACAAACTGAATTGGAAGCCTAATATTTTGAAAGAGTAAAGAGAGCTATTGTAGCGCTATACTCCTATAAAATTGCCACTGGGAAAGGATGGGGCTTAATCACCGTATCGTTCACTAGCTTTACACTTCTGTAGTTAGACCTGTTCTAATGTACGGAGTCTCTGTTTGGTTACCAGCTCTAAGTACTGAGGCTAACCAAAAGTTGTTGAAGAAAGTTCAAAGAAATGCCAACCTGTGTATTAGTGGTGCACTTAGGAGCACTTCCACTCAAGCACTGGAGATTCTCTTTCATCTTTTACCTCTTGATATTTTAGCTAAACAGATGGCTGCTTGTACAGTTGCTAGGCACATATCAATTTCACTGTGGACCTGCAATACTAAGAGACACTCATCTATTCTAAATAATAAAGGAATTCCCAAATTAATGGGCTCTACCATCCCGTCATCCTACCTCAAGGCTAAATTCATAACTGATATTCCCTCCAGAGAGGACTGGGCGAGTGAAGCAGTCATGAGGCTCGATGCAATTAGTTGTTTCATGGATAGCTCGAAGGTGGATGGTAAAGCTGGCTGTGGGGTTTTCTGCGAGGAATTAAATCTAAAACTCTCTTTTCGCAAACCTGATCACTGTAGTGTTTTTCAGGCACAGTTCAATGCAATTAAGGAGGCCATAGATTAAATTAGGTATAATGTAATATCTGTAGGGGTATTGGCATTTTAACGGACAGTTGGGCTGCAATTAAGGTCCTACAATTAGGCTTACTCAAGTCGAAAGTAGCCCGGAACTGTCTCTCATCTCTTAACGAGATGGCTGAATAGCTCAACATCCATCTTATGTGGGTGCCAGGGCATTTCAATATAACGGGGAATATTAAAGCCGATGAACTCGCTAGACTCGGTACTTCCTGTCGCATATTACCAAGTAAGGCTGACATTGGGCTACCACTTTCTACGTGTAAGCTACTTCTTATAAAATCACAAATGAAAGGTGGTCAAAGCATAACGCATGCGTCATTACGCGGCAGAATTGGCCTATATTCGACTTAGTCAGGTCTAACCAACTAATATCCATGAAGCGAAGTAGTATTGGTAAAATTGTGGGTGTCATCACACTTTCTTATTGGTAAGCATGCAAGTAGTCTTGGTGTTTTCTCTCATGATTACTGTCGTAGTTGCATGGAAAAATAGGAGGAGGAAACTATTCTCAACTATCTCTGCACGTGTCCTAGCCTGGCTCAGTACAGGCTTAAGTTTCTAGGAGCCAGACAGTCCTCAGGGGAGTGAGTGTTAGGGATGTTCATCGCTTCGTCAGGAGCTTGAATTGGTTTCAGTAGCGAGAGGTGGTAAGAAAATTTGTTGTGCTAAGGCTACGTATTTTTGTGCCTATGCAGCGTCCCTGTATGACGGCCACCTAAACCTAACCTAACCTAACCTACCTTAAAATTGAAATTTATATAGTTATTTTTGATAGAGTATGGGCTAGCAATGGTTGCTAGAAAACAAATATTACAGAATGTATTATAATTGGACCTTTAATAAAATCTCAAAAAATCATTGTCTAAATTTTTACTTAATTTATGCTCAAGTTAAAATAAATAATTCGAATTAAAAATTCTACATTTAAAAAGATTTTAAAACAAAACTAATATTTTTTATTTACCAAGATTTGTTATCCTATAATAAAACCACTCATATAGTTAAAACAATTCAGGTAGCTTAAATCCATAAAAAAAAACTGAGTACAAAATAAATGAAACCATTATACCATAATATACCATAAGTATATATCCCACAGGTCCCAACAATAATTTAAAATATAATATTCCCAATTTAGAATTCTGGGAGTTAGAAATAAAAAACATTTACCTCGAGTATACGTTTAATCCGACAATAAAGATGAAGTATCAAAATACAGTAAATATACTGTGCACGTTTGTTTATATGTATTGGTATACATATAAACAAACGTGCACGATAAACTGTAGAAAAATTTAAATCTCGTTTAATATTTTTTCCAACCCTACAAATCAGTTGACTCAAATTTTAAGAATCATAAATATGTAACAATGCATTATACATTGTTGTGTGCTATATCTTCGTGTATGGTAGACAGAACAAATTGTACAAAATAAAAAACGAGAAATCCTTTAAGAATTATTCAAACAACAATAACGAATGACAATGACAAATAACTTTTGTGCACAATCCAAAAATAAAAACATTAAATGGTTGGAGTACTCGTCGGTTGTAAATATTTTATGAGAAATTGCTCAAAATGTAGATCGTACTCGCTAGTATACATATATGTACTTGATATGTATGTATAGGTACACAAACAACCGCACTCCACGAAAAAGTACACGAAACGTCGAAACGAATTTTTTTATTTCCTGAATCTTTTATAAATCTTTTTATCATCATTCAATCTTGAAATAGAGGATAAATCTTGACTCTCATTTATAGCCATTAAAATGCATAAAACTGCGCGACATAAAAAATAAAATGAAGATGACGACGATGATGTTCTATACATGTATACATCTACATCTATTATTTTTGAGCTTTCATAAATTTTGTTATTTTATATATATTCTTACTTGACATAAAATTAAAATTCAATTAAATTTTTAGAGCAAACAGCGACAAAATTTATTAAAAAAAACATTTTACCTATAATGGATAAAGAGTTTTCCAAAAACAGACTAAAATTTATATAATATGGAATCAGTCGATGCACTTAACAATTATTGTCGTTATAAATAGAATATAATGGTTTCTGCACAAATACATGGAGGGATCTTTCTTAGGAGAAGAAAGACTCCACTTTCTGAGTAGTTCTTGAAAAGGAAGGGAACGGACTGATAAATATTTCCAAACAATATTCATACATTTTTACAAATTATTTTCATGCATACACATCGAGAAGGGGCTAGTCCACCAAAAACTCCAAAAAAGCAAAATGCCCTTATACGGGAAGACTAGAAAGCTATATACGTGTACACAAAAAATTATAAACTAATATTGAACCACTTCCAGCATGGGTGTGGCCAATGGCAGTGATCAGTCAAACCAAAATTTGAAATATCGTATTTATTATTTATTTAATTTAAGTCAGTTAGTATGTTTCAAAGAACTTCTTTGTACACAACATTTTGAGTAAAATTTTGTTCCTTCCTTCTATAACATTTCCCTGCTCTTTTGTATTAAGTAATTGCACTTTTATACTGGATTTGGATGTTACTCTGGAAAAAACCACATAAAGTTGCCAATGAGATAAAACTGGTTGTGACAAATACAGTTCAACTTTTTCAATGGTTTGCCCTTGAGATTTATTTATAGTTGTCATAAAGGTGGCTCGTATTGGAAACTGTCGCCTTTGCAATGTAAAGGGAAAATAGTTGTCAGAAGAATCTAATACAATTCTTAAAATTGCAATTTCATCTCTGTTAACCACCAGCAGATTCAAAACAGAAATATTTTATTAGTACTTATCTTAAAAATTGTTATACAAAATTGTATTGTACTAAATTATTAATGTTAAAACTATTTCGCTCACTGTATCACCATTTATGTTGAATAATGAAATACATGAAAACTTGATTTGTGGTAGGTGTGGTTGTGTCACCATGTTTTGTCATAATTTTTAGTATAAACCGAATTGTCGAGCGCTTAACATCAAAACAAATAAAAATTAAAATTAAAAACAAAAAAAATATAGAAGAAATCGTCTCCATTGTTTGTACGCGATACAATAACCGGACAACAAATTTACAACGAGTAAATTAAAGAGTTTGTCTATGTACAATTTCTTCAAAACATTTGAGGAAGGAAAAAGCTCCTTCCCGCATTAAACAATCTCCTTTTGATATTCCTATCAAGACTGTAGCAAATATAATGTATAATTTAATTTGAGTTTTAATGAGACGTGTACCATTACACAAAACCTCAACTTTTGCGTTTAAACCATCTACAGACATGCCTGATGGAGTTATTGTATATACAAATGTCGTTGGTGAATTTCGTTCATCATCAATAACTACTGAATCCAGACTGTAATATACTTTCCCTTCTCCTTCTAACCGACTTCATACTTAATCTCACAATATTGCTCTGTTGGCAAAATATTTATCTATATATTTATCTATAACCATTAATATATATCTATCAATGGTTTTTGCAAATGAATTCTTCAGGTGTTTCAAAAAATATCTTCTCCATGGTCGTGTAAGTTGGTTAATTTACTATTAACCAACTCAATTAAACAATTGACAAATTCTTTGTCTTCCCCAGTTCTACTTCACTGAGGTAATTGTTGGCCAGAGGGAACATCTTTTTATGGTTTCTTCCATTTTTTTTTTATATATAAACAAATCCATTTTATTAAACATTTTTTTTTTTTTTTTTTTTTTTTTTTTTTTTTTTTTATGGTTTCTTCCATTATGACAACTCAGTTACCATGTGGAGCAACTGACAGTCCTTCAAAGAAAATTACTATATTTAAAAACGTTTTTTCGAGTTGTCGTTCTAGCCTTATCCCAAACAAAGAGGGCAGCTCTTAGCAAATCTGCCTCATAGCATATCGGCAGATTTCATTCAAATGCTTGATGAGCTTGTGCCCGTTCACTAGCAATTTAAATTGAGACCGATATATTGTTTCACCCTCTAAAAGATGTCCAGCAATTCCAGTGGAAGGTACCAGTAACACATTTTGTCCCTTACCTCTTAAAAAACTTAATAAAGTGTTATATAAAAACGTTTTCTCATTTCTCCCAAGTCCATAATAAAGAATAACCGGTTTGGCTCTGTCTTATCATCGCTTTTATCACCAAGTCGTAGATATTTTTCATTCACAATTAAGCTGAGATATAAATATTCTTCCTTTTTCTCGTTCATGAATAAGAAATCATAGATTGATGTTGTTAGTGGCAATACCCATTTATTATAGTCTACAGAATTTTGTCGAACAATACTAACAGAATCACTTTTCCTGTGATGTTCAAAATCATCATTCATAGCTGATTTGTGTTTATTCCAAAGATTTAATATGTCTCTTGAATTTCCATATACGGAAATAAGAGCAAAGGTCATTCCGATTTTTTTGGTGACTGCAAATCTGGGCATTATCCCACACATTATCACCAGCTTTAAATGTTCCGCATATAGCACACCATCTACAATTCATAGGCATTCAACATATTTTGCTCCTCTTGGGGTCATTTATCCTCACGGTATATATTCTACTAACATCTTATTCTCCCCATTGCTGTCTGGAGATCTAATCTCAATTTTTAGGTGCAAGAGGTGTTGTCCTAATACTGATTTTGAGTTTAAATTTTTAAGTTTCTCTTTTTTAAATATAAATTTTCATAAATAATTTTTTAATTTTTTTATTTCTAGCAATTGATTGATGGATTGATGGATTAATTGACCTTTGTACATTCAGTCGCATTTAATAAATATAAATTCTAGTTGGTGTGCTTGTGCGGTGCACAATCTAGATGAGCTAGAGTTTCTGCAGAAGCGTGTTTAAAAAAATATAAATCTTGGATCTGTCCGGTATCTAACTATAAACCTGTTTTAAGAACTTTCTAAGCGATAAACATCTTTTAGTACTAACCTTTATGATAATATACGAACACAACCGAAACATCAGACAACCGGTAATTGCCATAAAACGGTTAATTCAATTTATTTGCAATGTTTATCAATTTTTTAAAATTTAATTTATATTAATTTTAAAGTTTTGTGCCAAATAAAGTGTATATAAATTAGATTTTCGGCGGTTACATGACGTATTGGTCATTAAACGGTTAAATTAATTAATTTTTAATGTTTATTAATGTTTGTTAATTTCAAAGTTTTTTGGGCTTGTAGGAATTATATTATTATGTTATTATATTATGGATTAATTATTTATAATTTTCAGGTGAAAATTAATTTAATTTATTATATTCTACGGCTTGGATAAATTAGCCCAATAATTGATTTTGTTTTTATGGAATTTTTTTGGCCGATTACAGTTGAATAGTGACACAGTAGAGTTGCTAATAAGAGATGACAGAAAACAGAATGCAGAGCAGTTCAATAAAATTGTGATTGTCCTATGCTTATAGTAGTTTGAATATCGGAAAACCGTATCAATTCTGTCATTACTGACATAATTTTCCTTTCCCTGCACCACAAAAATAGAATAGATATGTGCCGTAGTGATCATAAGGTGTCTGAAACCGGGTCGTTTCTATCATGCATGGAAATATATTTATAGAAATATAAATACACATATGAAAATCCCTCCTATCCTACCATTTATTAAATGTAAAAAGGCTGTGGGAATAGGACCATCGTTAACCGGAACACTTGACAAGCGCTTGGTAGTCTCATTGTGTCAAGTCTCACCTTTGATATTGACGTTTGCATTAGTTTCCTCGTGAAATTCTTTTAGAAACTTCTTTTTCAGTTTTCATTTTTCATGCAAGGCGAATTTTATTTCTCACTCCACATAGACCGTGAATCATACGCTTCATAACTACTTCATAAAGGTCAGGGTATGTTTCCTTGTCTCGGATGTCTCTTCCGCGTTGTTCGAGGTTTATATTCGTCACCTTAGATGACTATATGCACATAAGGAAAACCTCGCTTCAGAAATTCAATTATATACACCATTGCTCGGACTTTTCCAAAAATGTGTCTTTGTCTTAAATTTGATAAAAATGATTTCAGTTTTAATTTGAAACTTTAGCTATAAAATCTGGTCTCTTATCGGATTTACAACCATCCAGGTTTTCAGCAATTTCCATCCATTTGGGATTACTGGTCATTGCATTAAAAAAATCTAGTTTCCTAAATGTTCTTACTACTGCAACAAAGAACTTACTGTAAAGGAAGAAGAAAGAATAATTGGTGTTCCAACATTTTCTTTTGGAATATTGACATGCAAATGCAATCTACTTGCCTCCGTTTTTACGTGGGCACAACAAATTGTTGTGTTAACTTTCCAGCTCTTAGAAATAGATTAAATTCCATTCTAATTGCCAATATGTGTACGTAATAACCCATTTCGGACATCATATTCTTTACTCCAAAATGGCAACCGCTATCTTCACTAAGAATGTCTCTTCAAATGATGGTTCGCCATTCATATTTTCAAATACGACAACAATTTAATTTGCTGCTATTGGAGCATTTTATCTTCCTTGATCCTTTTTTCGATCAAAGAGAGTGTTAATGATGGAATTTCAATTTCCTCCTCAATTAAACTTTTCTTTATTTCTTGCATCGCCAGTTTTGTAACGCTTATCTTCTATTTTTACATTGTACGCGTCTACAGAATCAATTAAATATAGTATTTCGGGTTTTTTCCTTCTTTCGAGTGTACGATTTGAGAGGTCGCATGATACATTTGACCAAAGACTTTAAAGCAGTAAATCCCATTAGTGGTAATCTTATATCTCTGTTTTTATTTTGATATTTTGATGCAGATTCGTAGCGTATTGGTTGGGATATTCACGATGCTATTAATATCAACCAACAGCACCAATCTAACAGCACTAGTAGAAATGATAACGGTAGCTGACCTCGTAGTAGTTAACCAAAAGTTGACCTGCTTACGAGA
The DNA here is from genome assembly GCA_963556175.1 of Tipula confusa. NCBI lineage: Eukaryota > Metazoa > Arthropoda > Insecta > Diptera > Tipulidae > Tipula > Tipula confusa. Next base: position 104,466,021 of record OY744476.1, on the reverse strand, counting down.
TATCTCGGTGAAACATGTCAACCAATATCCAGGCAAACTGCAAATATAAGTAAAATAAAAATCATTTAGACCAATATCACCACTTCCTTTACTATACAAAATATATTTGAAAAACTACTACTAAAGAGAATGAAGCCCATAACAGAAGATAATGATCTTATGCCTGCTTAGCAGTTAGGATTCAGAAAAAAATATTCGACCCTAGAGCAAGTATATAAAATAAAAAATAATATCGAATGTACTTTTGAAACAAAAATGACATGTCAAGCATGCTTTTGGATGCAGCGCAAGGATTTTATTCATTTGTGTCATAAATGATTGCATTACAGGTTACATCGAGGCCTGCACCCAAACAGTATTGTGAAGTTAAGAAATGTTACATAATCAACGGACATTTTCATGTCAAATATTAAGATTATTCTCGAACCTATCTAAAAATTTAGCAGGAGCAGTATAAATTACTTTTATACCGGCAAACTCTGAAACCTGCGTGTGGGTTTACGGAATACAGCTTTGATCCGAAATAAAGTACTTCAAAACAATGTTACTGTCCGTTAAAAATGGAAGACATCAATGAAGTAATTGCAGTTTATGCTACCAAACATAATTCACGTCTTCTACGGCATAAGAATACCGAAAAACATTGTATGTTGGACAGTTCGATGGCAATTAGAGAAATATCCATGTAATAAAACTCCAAAATCTAAAATTCTAAAAGTGAAATACTTTTAAAAACCATTAAAATACTTATATGAGCGTACACACAAGTACCTTGAATCAGAATAAATGACGTAACATGAGCTTGAACTCAGAAAAAAAAAAAGAAGATGTTACTGAGTTCCAGTTGAACATGGTTGACCAAATATTTAGTCATTACACGTAATGTCAAGTTTAGATGAAAACACCATTTTCAAAATAAAATAAAAGAGCAACTGTACTCGGATATCGGCAAATATGTTGAATTATATATCGTCAATTACCATAACCTAAATGCACCTAACTCACTCAGCTTAGAGTTGTACCAAATGTTGGAATTCATGATACGTGTGTCAAGTATGTTATTATGTCAATAAATGAATAATGCTGAAAAAATTAAGAACTCTAGCCATTCCAAATGGAAAACCCTACAGTATAATATGTTTATATGTGAATACATTAGAATATTTTTTATTTATCGGGAGCATAATTTTGCTCTTTAAGACTTAAGTGTTGTGTTGTGTGCTTAAACATACATATACAATAACACGCACATACTCATATATTGTCTTTACTTTAACTTTATTTTTCATTTATATTCATAACTTTTGTGTTTAGAGTTTTACATAACATCCTGTTTTGTTTTTCGTTCGCTTTCCTTTTGCGGTTCCTTTATGAAAATGTCACGTATACTTCAGGTGCAGAGCGTAAAAAAATGTAAATTTGGAAATATGAATAGATTAGATGCTGGTTTGATTGGTGCTGTTTTTCTATGTTTAATTATGGTATACCTTTACATTCACTTGTTTTAGAGGAATTTTCAGAAAAGTGGACTATGGCAAACTCTGCTGATATTCCAGATACAAATACTATTTTAAGATTTCTAAGCTTTAATAAACATGTGAAACTATATGTTCCAACAACTTTCCGAAGCTGTTTCAGGAAGATCCCTATATGGGAATTGTAATGAAGATCCAAAATACTGGTTCAGAAAAAATTGCAGTTAATGACCAGTTGCCGTTAATGTCAAGATTCCAATGATGGTAAATCTTTATGTGAGCTGATGGTTAGTTTTCTCCTCAATCAACTTCTCGAAACTGTCCCAGGAAGAATTTAAGTGAAACTGATAAATATATCCAAAATATTGGCGCAGTAAAAAGAAAAAAAACAGTAATCGTTAATGGTAGGACTGTAGTAAATTAATATTATGGTTAGGTAAAATTCCTACGATGGTCGTATTCTGCTCCAGCTTATACGATTTTTTGTATTCTACTCGATGAATTTTCCAAAGCAACCATTAGTCATTGAAGTAACGAAAATGTCTAAACCGTTTCCATACTCAACAACTCTTGATAGTTAAAACTTGTCAAAATTGAAAAATATTTCAAGAAGTTTAAAAAGCTTCCAAGATCCACAAAAAGTATTTTTGGAAATTTAAAAGCTATCAAAGGGATTTTAAAACTCATGATACCTATAATTAACCTAAATTAAAACTGTACAATATTGATTAATTGATTAGAGTGTATGGCCAATAACGAACCAGGAACTCCCGGAATGCCGGGCACCACCATCCACCCGTGCTAAATATAACAAAACCGAAGGAATGGAAGGAATGTTAGTTGTGACAGACTTGACCCGGTTACTGACACCTAAGCGATCGATAGTTAGTATTTTTGTGGTGTAAGGAAAGGAAATGTTTGTTAGCAATGAGAGAATTGATCCGGTTACCCGGTAGCCAATATTCAAACTACTGTTAGCACTAGACAATCACAATTTTAATGAACTGCTCTGCTTCCTGTCGCCTCTTATCACCAACATTAATATCAGCAATGCCACTATTCAACTGTAATCTAAATGTTTTATTGCCTTAACCTCCTTCTTTGATTCTACAATTCTAAAGCCGAGTATCCACTTTAAAGTTTTTTACGTAGAAATAGAGAAAACTCCTGCATAGAGTAGTGTACACCATGTGGAGTTCTACAGTAGTTATCTACTTCCTGAGTTGAAAGTTTTCCATCGCGCACATCTTTGAGTGGCGGATAGAAGAAACCCCTAGCCAGATTGTTGGCGGGTAGGTGGAAAATAAAATACCATTGGCGGATAAAAACTGCCATGAAACGTCAGTTCATCAGGTAAGGCGGCTTCAAACAGCATCTGTTTTTCATGTTATAGGTGTCTAAAACAAAAAACTAGTATAAAATACTAGGTAAAGGCACCGTAATAAAAAACAAAGAACAGTGGGAAGCTTGGCTGCCGAAGCAAAAATTGTTACAAGTTTTTTAAGTACGTTTGGTTCTGGTAATCATGGATCGGTCAAATTTGGATCAAGTTTTAAAAATTGGTCTTTAATTAGTTGGGTGGACCCACTCAAGAGAAGTAAGAGAATCACGAGATCACCTACAGAAACATATATTTGGGACAGTCTCACCTCTTGATGTAAATGAGGACCAGGTAAAAACAACCTAGGTTATAGATTTTTAACATTTCCTATAATAAGGTGGAAAAGGCATTTGAAAAACTCAGTAAGAAATTGGGAAAACCCGTGGAGGCTCTAAAGGAGGGTTATGAAAATTAGAGTCAGCAACCCAATACGAATCTATACTTAATAGCGGAGATTTTACAATCCAGCGATTCGAGACCTCTTGTTAGTGTGAAACCATCACACATTTCGATTAATCGAAATCAGTAAAGTGATAATCGAAACCCTGGACGTTTCTAAAGTAGATACTACTAAAAGACAAATAAATCCACCGCCCAGACTGGTCTTCTTTTGGACAAAAAAAACGCATCCTTACAACAAAGGAAACTGGAGAAAAACGAGGCAGGAGATTAACCAAAATGGCTAAAGTTGCACTAAAAAAGCGAAAAAAAAATCGAAAAGTATGCAGAACTGCAGAACTGCACGTATGCAGAACTGCAAAGGAAAGGAGAGCTTACAGGTCTGGGGGAAAAAAATATTCATATTCGCCAAACTAAGAAGGGCGATCTCTTGCGATCGAAAGGCTTAATTGATGTTAAGCCTTGACACAGGAAACTCTTGTTAGACATTTTGTTATAGTGAATACGTAGGATGAAGTATTTCAGGCTCTTAAATAGCTGGTGAGTGAAACAAACGGTATTATCTCTATAAAATGGCAGTGGTTAGCCTTCCAAGCCGAATAACAAAGAATGTCATATTCATAAGTGAAAATAAGGATTGTTAAGGATTACACTACAATGGGTTGTAATGTATGGATGACAAGGAGATCAATAGCTAGCTGAAAGGTTCCAGTGTACTCGTGGACTAAGGATAAAGCCAGGCTGCGCAAAAAATACATACAAAAACAATATTGTGCTTCTCGCTCAGTACTTAAGTGTTCAAAAGCAAGCAAACAGTGATGATTTCCAGAATTATGTGAAGAGGTAGCCCGGGTTCCTTAGGCAAGCCATATATATAGAATAGTTATGATAAACTGTAGAGTACATACAATGCAATCTCGCCGTGCTCAGAGCTGTTGTAAAAAATAGTGTCTCTACGTTATTTTCACAACAGCCTGATTAATCATCTAACAAAAGGACGAGAAAGAAGTAACCACCATAGTATCAACTGATATCTTAAATGGAGATGGTTCCAAGAGCATCTGGCAAAGAAGGAAACCGAGCTCTTCTGATAAAAGAGGCTTCTGATAAAATTCCCGTCAAGTCGGCAATCGCGGTTTGTGCACATCCTATGCAGCGAAAAGTCAACGGCTGGTACTTCTGCCAAAAGGATCGAAGGAATTTAAAAAATCCATCATCATACCGCCCAATCTGCTTGCTGGTTATGGCTGGTAAATATTATATGCGAAATAATTATGTATTATATGCAGTCGCAGTAGGTCATTAAACATAAAAGGGACCTGTTCCGTAAGGCGTGCTATAAAATTGACGCGATTAAGTATGTCACGAGAGGCGATTGTATTTGTCAGATGGAAGAAACGTTCCAAAAAATATTGTGTGGTGGTCACATTTGATGTTAAAAATGTCTTTCACTAGGCTAGTTGGGAGTAAATATTAGTCGGGCTACTAAATAAAGAGGTATCCAAATATTTAACAAGGCTGATGGATAATTACATAAGGAATAGAATTTTTAAGTACGAAATCAATGGAGGCACAAAAGATTATAATATAACCGAAGGAATACCACAAGGATCGGTGCTAGCTCCTACGTTATGGAACGCCAGTTATAACTGCCAATACCAAAATAAGCAAACAAAATCGGCAAGCATAGAGGTGCTGGAGATGTGAACCTGGATCATTAGTGTTATTCAGGGTTGGTTATCATCTATGGGTTTGAAGTTGGCGGAATAGAAGACGGAAAAAGTTCTGATTTCCAGTAGGAAAAGGAAGGAAAGCATAATGGTTAAACTGGGTTGATGTCCACCCCAGTATATCTTTTATTAAGTACATGGGAGTGATAATTAATAATATAGAATATCATTTAAAGCCCATTTGAACAATGTGTGTAAGAAAGCTGGGAGAGTAAATGGAGATTTACCTGAATAATGCCAAAAGTAAAAGGTGGTTACTAGTGTCACAGATTGATACTTAGTAATGCGTGTACATCTATTCTGATGCATGGCGCACTGTATTAGGCGAGTGGTATGGAAAATTGTCCATATAATCAGCAAGTGGCTTCTGTTTATGGATTAAGCGGGCTAAAAGTGGTTTGGGAATTTAGAACGGTCAGAAATGAGCCCTTGTGTCTTATAGAGAGAATATCACCAGTAGATTTATTAGATAAGAGGCTACTAAATATGGGGTTCGCGCTTTAGGAATGGAAACAAGAAGGAAAATGGTAATTTGCTTCGTGCGGAAACTGTGAACGAGTGGCAGGTGCGATTTCAGTTTAACTATATAAGTTCAAGCACCATGATTTTCCATACTGCCCTGAGTGCGAGGGTAAATCTGAGAATGTAAAGCACATATTTTTTATAACGTCCGCGCTTTGGCAATGAAAGATCTGACTTAAGCAGGTCTGTGAGAGACAACCTTTTAGCACCAGCAAATATTATTGACTGTAACCTGAAGTCCGAGGAAACGTGGAGAATGGTATTAAGTGTGACCGCAAAAATTATGAAAAAACCATGACACTCAGAGAGGATTAGACAGGAACGCTAAAATTTTTAAATGATAGCAGCTTCAGCAGAGCTTTTGAAATAATACTTATCGATAGATTGACGAGGCCAAATGACAAACAAAATTGGGAGATAGGGTTAAGTCGGCTAGGATCCGACACTCTTGCAAGATTATGATGTTCTATGGTAAGGTCTTTAAAGATTCCTTCCTACACCGGAAAAAAAGTGATCTACTAACAATCTTCGCTAGAGTTCTATTATCTAAAACTGCTCTACAGTGTATACAGTATTGAAATATTTTTAGATTTTACAGGGCTCTACATCTGCTTTTCGCTCCTCAATGGAAGGTTTCTCCATGGGTTCTGCAAAAATTAAAACTGTACAATATGTCAAGAAATTTTTAAAATTCACAAATTTTTAAAACCTTATAATGGTTAGGCCATTAAATTAAATTAACATTTCAAGAAGTTTTAAAGCTTCCAAAATTCTCATAAACTCATGATAGTTACACTATTAAAATTTAAAAAATATTTCGAAAAATTTAAAAGCTCCTAAAAGTCTTCAAAAATCATGATGGTAAGCCTACCAAAATTGTGAAATATTTCAGCAATTTAGAACCTTCCTAAATTCACAACAGTTCATGATGGTTAGCTTACCAAATTATGAAATTTTTTGGGAAATTGAAAAGCTTCCAAAATTTACCAAAAATGTATGATGGTTATGTAATAATACGCACGTTCCGGATGTGTACGAAGTTCTTTCAGAACAGTAAGAATCTGTCTTTTTGGCGGAATTATTGCATCAGCTTTTTCAAAATGTATGGTGTCTGGACGATATAATTTTCCGTTGCTGGCTCGAACTATGAATGAACGTGGTTCCTCCACTTCCGCTACTATTGTTGCACCTATCCATCTTCTATGATCAGCTTGTAACCGTACCTTTTCGGCTACAGTCAATTTTTTAAGCTGCTTTTGAATGTCTAGCTCTACATCTATTATTTTTGAGCTTTCATAAATTTTGTTATTTTATATATATTCTTACTTGACATAAAATTAAAATTCAATTAAATTTTTAGAGCAAACAGCGACAAAATTTATTAAAAAAAACATTTTACCTATAATGGATAAAGAGTTTTCCAAAAACGGGCTAAAATTTCTATAATATGGAATCAGTCGATGCACTTAACAATTGGTGTCGTTATAAATAGAATATAATGGTTTCTGCACAAATAATGGCCCTCCATTATCTTCTAAGAAAAAGAAAGACTCCACTTTCTGAGTAGTTCTTGAAAAGGAAGGGAACGGACTGATAAATATTTCCAAACAATATTCATACATTTTTACAAATTATTTTCATGCATACACATCGAGAAGGGGCTAGTCCACCAAAAACTCCAAAAAAGCAAAGTGCCCCTATACGGGAAGACTAGAAAGCTATATACGTGTACACAAAAAATTATAAACTCATATTAAACCACTTCCAGCATGGGTGTGGCCAATGGCAGTGATCAGTCAAACCAAAATTTGAAATATTGTATTAATTATTTATTTTATTTATTTATTTAATTTAAGTCAGATAGTATGTTTCAAAGAATTTCTTTGTACACAACATTTTGAGTAAAATTTTGTTCCTTCCTTCTATAACATTTCCCTGCTCTTTTGTATTAAGTAATTGCACTTTTATACTGGATTTGGATGTTACTCTGGAAAAAACCACATAAAGTTGCCAATGAGATAAAACTGGTTGTGACAAATACAGTTCAACTTTTTCAATGGTTTGCCCTAGAGATTTATTTATAGTTGTCATAAAGGTGGCTCGTATTGGAAACTGTCGCCTTTGCAATGTAAAGGGAAAATAGTTGTCAGAAGAATCTAATACAATTCTTAAAATTGCAATTTCATCTCTGTTAACCACCAGCAGATTCAAAACAGAAATATTTTATTAGTACTTATCTTAAAAATTGTTATACAAAATTGTATTGTACTAAATTATTAATGTTAAAACTATTTCGCTCACTGTATCACCATTTATGTTGAATAATGAAATACATGAAAACTTGATTTGTGGTAGGTGTGGTTGTGTCACCATGTTTTGTCATAATTTTTAGTATAAACCGAATTGTCGAGCGCTTAACATCAAAACAAATAAAAATTAAAATTAAAAACAAAAAAAATATAGAAGAAATCGTCTCCATTGTTTGTACGCGATACAATAACCGGACAACAAATTTACAACGAGTAAATTAAAGAGTTTGTCTATGTACAATTTCTTCAAAACATTTGAGGAAGGAAAAAGCTCCTTCCCGCATTAAACAATCTCCTTTTGATATTCCTATCAAGACTGTAGCAAATATAATGTATAATTTAATTTGAGTTTTAATGAGACGTGTACCATTACACAAAACCTCAACTTTTGCGTTTAAACCATCTACAGACATGCCTGATGGAGTTATTGTATATACAAATGTCGTTGGTGAATTTCGTTCATCATCAATAACTACTGAATCCAGACTGTAATATACTTTCCCTTCTCCTTCTAACCGACTTCATACTTAATCTCATAATATTGCTCTGTTGGCAAAATATTTATCTATATATTTATCTATAACCATTAATATATATCTATCAATGGTTTTTGCAAATGAATTCTTCAGGTGTTTCAAAAAATATCTTCTCCATGGTCGTGTAAGTTGGTTAATTTACTATTAACCAACTCAATTAAACAATTGACAAATTCTTTGTCTTCCCCAGTTCTACTTCACTGAGGTAATTGTTGGCCAGAGGGAACATCTTTTTATGGTTTCTTCCATTTTTTTTTTATATATAAACAAATCCATTTTATTAAACATTTTTTTTTTTTTTTTTTTTTTTTTTTTTTTTTTTATGGTTTCTTCCATTATGACAACTCAGTTACCATGTGGAGCAACTGACAGTCCTTCAAAGAAAATTACTATATTTAAAAACGTTTTTTCGAGTTGTCGTTCTAGCCTTATCCCAAACAAAGAGGGCAGCTCTTAGCAAATCTGCCTCATAGCATATCGGCAGATTTCATTCAAATGCTTGATGAGCTTGTGCCCGTTCACTAGCAATTTAAATTGAGACCGATATATTGTTTCACCCTCTAAAAGATGTCCAGCAATTCCAGTGGAAGGTACCAGTAACACATTTTGTCCCTTACCTCTTAAAAAACTTAATAAAGTGTTATATAAAAACGTTTTCTCATTTCTCCCAAGTCCATAATAAAGAATAACCGGTTTGGCTCTGTCTTATCATCGCTTTTATCACCAAGTCGTAGATATTTTTCATTCACAATTAAGCTGAGATATAAATATTCTTCCTTTTTCTCGTTCATGAATAAGAAATCATAGATTGATGTTGTTAGTGGCAATACCCATTTATTATAGTCTACAGAATTTTGTCGAACAATACTAACAGAATCACTTTTCCTGTGATGTTCAAAATCATCATTCATAGCTGATTTGT